>OX392462.1:136833740-136936813 GCA_947623515.1 Neoascia interrupta
CACAGCTTTGACTTTGAAATCGAAAGATATTCTCAATGACGAACTGCCGCGACTGCAAACTACTAATGTTTGTTGTCTGACAGTAACCCAAAAATGAAAATGTAACGGGATAATGGGAAAAATTTGCGTCGTACGGACAATTTTTTTGCTAGGTTTTCTCTTTACTTCGTTCTTTCTTTTGTTGTTGTTTTTTTTGTGATGCATATCACATTAGTCCTAACGTCTACTGATAAAGAATATAATAAGTACAAATAAGAAAGAAAAATTTAAATCTAAGCAGTCGCATATTTCGAAATTTAAATAATTTGTTGTGGTATTAATAAGCGTACGGACAATTGTTTGATACAGTGTATAAGTAATGCAAACTTCGAAAAGGGACGTGGTCCAACCGCCCCTTATGACAAACTATTCAGTATAAGATAGTTCAACAGATATTTCCAAGTTATACTTAAATATACGTAAACATGCAATTTTTTGGTTCAAATTCAATATTTTTGAAAAATCGACCCCTAAAAGGGGGAGTGGCTAAAAACTTTATATGAACGAAATCTGGACTGAAGTCTCGTTTGCGTCGCCTGCTACTTTTTTTGTTTGATGCTATCCTAGATTAGGCTTAAAGCCAGTCGAAATTAAGTTTTTCTAGAAAATTTTAGGTTTTTCTCCAATTCTGCCCCCAAATTAGGGCGTGGCCAAAGACTTGTATAAACAGAATGTGGATCTAAGCGTTTTCTATATAAAATATTAAGCAAATTTTTTTCAATTTCGAGCAAAAATATTGAGTAAAAATGCATTTGAAAATGTACCCTTAAAATAGATGCCACGCCCACTAGAGGAGGTTTATCAATTAAATTTGTCTTTTTTGTATCTTACATTTATTAAGAGATGCTAAATGTCCAATTCCAGCCTTTTAGAACGTCTTACAGTTTTGAAAACTCTGGAGGTAGTTGCACATTTAGACCGATTGTGGGCGTGTCTTTGGGCAGATTTCAAAAATTTTTACACTTGTACTGCTCCGCATGACGCGGACCTTACGAACGAAGTTTCAGCAACCTAGCTTGAAATTTGAGGCCTTAAAACATGTGACATACAGATGGACGGACGGACGGACATGGCTCATTCGTTTCAGAATTCGGTCTCGATCATATGCCCTTAAGGTCTTGGGGGTCTACCATTATTATTTCACCGTGTTACAAACTATGTGACAAACTTAATATACCTCCTATCCTATGGGATGGGGTATAAAAGAAATTATTCGCATGTCCAACTCCTTTAACCGAAAATCGATATAAGCATAGAAATATTAAACTTTGTGGTCATAATGTACGCAAAACTGTAATTTTTTGGTTCAGCTTCGATAGTTTTGTGAAATTGACCTCTAAAGATGGGCGTAGTCGAAAACTTTGTATGAACGAAATCTGAAATAGTATCCTTTATGTGCTAATTTTATTTCTTACTCTATCGTTAGGCTAGATAAGGTTGGGTTGAAGTGGCTGTCGGGTTCGAAGAAACCAACTCACTTAGACCTATGTAGGCTCCTTGGGATACCACGTGGATCTGGAAAAATTGCCTACTTGTTGAACCATTTTGAGCTACTACAGCTCGGCAGTTCTTTTGAAAATCGGCGGAAGCCTAGCGAAAAAGAATAGAGCGCCTAGATTAACTAACAACAACACCAACTGGGACGGCTTTAGAAAATACTGCAAAGAAAACATAGCTTTAAATGTACCGCTCAAAACGCCACTTGAACTAGAAGAAGAATTAGATAAACTCGTGAGAGTTGTTCAGAGCGCTGCGTGGAATAACACTTCTCTTCGGAGGTCCGAATTATCGAACAGCGGAACAATATATCCGCGAAAAATAGAAGAGCTAATATGCGAAAAGAGGAGAGCGCGCAAGAGATGGCAACGTTAGCGAGCACCCCCGGATAAGACAATCTTGAACCACCTTTCTAACAAACTGAAGCACGAACTTCACGATTTTAAAAGTCGCGAGACTACTGCTTACCTCGAAAGTTTGACTGCCGATAAAGGTTCGAACTACTCTCTTTGGAAAGCAGTCAAGTCCGTTAAGAAGCCTATAGCACACTCTGCGCCATTAAGAAAAGCCAACGGCGAATGGGCAAGAGAAGACAAAGAAAAAGCGGATTTATTTGCAGATTACCTAGAAGAAACGTTCAAACCGTTTGACGGGGAACCGTTGGTCGAGGAGCTCAATCCTTATGCGGTACAAGATAATTATAGAATAAAAACCGTGTCATTGGCCGAACTTCGTCAAACGATAAATAATCTGAAAAACAAGAAAGCCCCTGGCTACGACTTAATTACTAGCGAAATTCTAAAGAAGCTACCGAAAAAAGCTTTAGTCAAGATACTCTATATCATTAACGCTTCCATGAGAGTTTTATACGTTCCAAGGCAATGGAAAGTGGCCGAGGTCATAATGGTTCCGAAACCAGGAAAATGTCCAAACGACAAAAAGTCATACAGACCTATTTCGCTACTGCCGATAATAGCTAAGGTGTTCGAGAAACTGTTGCTTAAAGGGTTGCAACCAATCATTGAAGAAAGACGATTGATTCCGGATCACCAATTCGGATTTAGAAAAAAACATTCAACAATCGACCAGGTCTATCGTATAACAAACGAAATCGAAAAAGCTCTGGAAGCGAAAAAGATATGTACTAGCGCTTTTCTCGACGTATCGCAAGCCTTCGATAAGGTGTGGCACGAAGGCCTGAAGTACAAATTAAGGCTTTGCTTACCAGAAAAACTCTATAGAATCTTAGAGTCTTACCTTAAAGACAGAATATTTCGCGTAAGGTACGAAAATGAGTACTCGGAATTCAAAGAGATAAATGCCGGTGTCCCGCAAGGAAGCGTTCTCGGCCCAATATTATTTTTGCTCTATACAAGAGACATACCCCACGATGAGGGAACAATTTTAGCTACGTTCGCAGATGACACTGCTATTTTCGCTATTGATACGACAGTTGAATTATCAACAGGGAAAATCCAGCGCGCTTTAGACAAAATATGCGACTGGACGAAGAGCTGGCGAGTTGTCCTTAACGAGACTAAGTCAACGCATGTTAACTTTACTTACAAAAAGATAAACAACAAACCTTTATTCATTAACTCGGTACAAATCCCGTACTCAAATGAAGCGAAATATCTAGGAATGACTCTAGACGCAAAACTTAAATGGAAGCCGCACGTTAAAAAGAAACGCGACGAGCTCGAAATCAAGTTAAGAGAAATGAATTCGCTTATCGGAAGATTTTCGAAACTAAGCATATATAACAAACTGCTTTTGTATAAGCAAGTGCTAAAACCATCTTGAACGTACGGTATACAACTTTGGGGTTGTACTAAACCAAGCAATATATCTATTTTAGAAACTTTTCAAAATAAGACACTCAGAGCAATCGTTAATGCTCCATGGTATATAAGAAATAGCGATCTACACCGAGATCAAGGAATCGCAACCGTGTCTGACGAGGTAACAAACTTTGCTCGCAAACTTAGTACTCGTCTTCGCGGACACTGCAACAATGAAATTATCCGAACTTTGGATCAGACAAATCTTACGCGCCGACTACAACGAATGAGACCGTTAGATCTAGCAGCATAAGATGAAACCGCATAAATTGACGGTATTGTAGGTGCCTTCGTTGACAGGCAGCCTGCCACACGCGATTATTACAGAAGCTTGAACTACTTGTTAAGGAAACTTAGTCGTAGTCTGACGGAAAATGGGAGGTTTTTTAGTGAGTAAGAATCTCACACTACTATGAGCACGCGCGGCCGGTCCTCGTAGTGCCTATAAAGGTTTTTCCTACCCACAGAAAAAAAAAACAAAAAAAAAAAAAAATTTGAGCTACTAATGAAGCGTAAGAGACGTTTTGGGTTAGTCGTGCTAAGATCACTAAGATCATTATAGAAGAAAGCTCTAAGGTGAAGATTTCGGTTCTTAGAGAGAGCGGGGCACGTGCCGAGAAGGTGGAGAGTGGTCTCCTCTTCCTCCTCGTCCATGCAGCTCCTGCAAAAATCATTAGAAAAGACACCAATCCTTTTCGGGTGCTTGCCTATCAGACAGTGTCCTGTAATAATACCGATGGTAGCACTCATGTGCGACCTATTAAGAGCTAGCAAACTCCTAGAGCGTTTGAGATCTAGCTTAGGCCAAACCTGTTTTGTTACTAGAGAGGTACTACCACTTGTCCATGTGAGTTTTGTTCTTACTATTGCATCCAGTTTTATCATGAGTTTGCATGTCGAAATTGGAATGCCTAAGGAGCCTTTATCAGGTCTTTATCGAAATTGAGAAAAATACCTCCTATTCTATGTAGCACTTACTCACTGGTTTTTTTTCTTAAGGTTTTGGGCCATTAATGCTCTGTACCAAAATTGAACTCCTACGTCTTGTCTAACTTGACCAAAAGGCATTTTGAAAGAAAATTTCAAGTAGAGGTTGTCTTACATTGAAGCCAGTAGTGGGCGTGGCCGTTGGCGGATTTAACAAATTTTCACACTTTGTCTGAGCAAAATAAGAACCAAAATAGACTTTAAGTTTGAAAGTCCTAGCTTGATTTTCAGGACCTAAAACCTGCACACATGCGGACAGACGGACGGACGGACATGGGTTAGTGGATTCACCTGTCGGCCTCACAAAGTTAATAGAAACTAAAGTTAATAGAAACTAAAATTTAACAACCAAAACTTTTTACGCATTTAAGAGCTTGACAGTAGTCAATTGGGGTGGGGGTATCCAACGATTCACCTAGGCAGATTGTAACCCTTTAAATCCGCCCACAGACACGCCCACAATCGGTCAAAATGTGCAACATCCTCCGGTGCTAACAAGACTGTAAGACGTCGTGAAAAGCTGAAATTTTGACACTTTGTCTGAGCAAAATAAGAACCAAAATAGACTTTAAGTTTGAACGTCCTAGCTTGATTTTAAGGACCTAAAACCTGCACACATGCGGACAGACGGACGGACGGACATGGCTTAGTGGATTCACCTGTCGGCCTCGATCATATCTCTAAAAGGTCTCAGGGGTCTACGGTGATTATTTCACTGTGTTACAAACTATGTATTAAAACTAGTGGGAGGGTTACAATATATGTGTAAAGTTTGCACCGCACTTTTCGATATTTGCAAAAAAAAAGTTGGGCCGCGATGTGCTATTATGTGCCGTATTGGATTTTTTTTTTTCAAAAAGTACGGATTTTATAGGGTATTGTTTTTATACCCCATCCCATAGGATAGGAGGTATATTAAGTTTGATTCATAGTTTGTTACATAGAGAAATGATCATCGTAGACCCCCAAGACCTTAAGGGCATATGATCGAGACCGAATTGTTAGTCGAATGAGCCATGTCCGTCCGTCCGTGTCTCGGTAGTTTTTAGGCCTTAAATTTTGAGCTAGGAACTTGAGACTTGACATCTGTTCTTTTAAGGTCCCGAAGCAGTACAAGTGTAAAATTTTTTGATATCCGCCCACTGACACCCCCACTTTACTTAATAGCATGAAAAATCAAAATTGTCGTAGGAAACTGAAATTTGGTAAGCAATATCCTCTCTGAAGTGTTTTGTGATTGGCATTTAAAACAAAAGCGAAAACCACCCCCTTGTAGGCGTGGTCATATTTAATATACATTCTTATAAACGGCTTTTATTTGATGTATTTGCCTTTAATCCAAAAAACTTGCACTATAAAATGTTCAGAAATGTGCGTAAGCTATCAACTCAAACAAATAAATTTTTGCCATGCCCACTTTTGGGGGCGTTTTTAAGTAAAAAATAAAATTTTTAATATAAAACTGCGATCAACACGTGTATACTTCATTTGACAAAAAATATGATAAAAAAAGTATGTTATTGAAAAGGTGTTGATGCCACGCCCCCTTTTAAGGAAAGAAGATTCTTAACTGACGAATTCTTAACACAAAGTTAATAGAAACTAAAGTTAATAGAAACTAAAATTTAATAACCAAAACTTTTTACGCATTTTAGAGCTTGACAGTAGTCAATTGGGGTGGAAGTATCCAACGATTCACCTAGGCAGATTGTAACCCTTTAAATCCGCCCACAGACACGCCCATAATCGGTCAAAATGTGCAACATCCTCCGGTGCTTACAAGACTGTAAGACATCGTGAAAAGCTGAAATTTATTATTTAGCATTTTCTAATGATTAAAAAAGATAAAAAAAAAATATAAATAAAGTCCGCTGACCACCCGTTGTAGGCGTGGCATCGATTGAAAATATAATCTTTCACATGCAATTTATTCAATATTTTCGTTCAAAATCGAAAAAAAACTTCTTAATATATTATGTAGAAAACACTTTTTTTTTAAATCTCTTTCATACGAAGTTTGGGCCATGCCCACATTTAAGGCAGAGTTTAAGAAAAACCTCTTTCTTAAGAGAACTTAAGAAAACATGGATTTCGACTACTTTTTAGCCTAACTTAAGTAAGGATAAGAAATAAAATTTAGCACATTAGCTTCACCGGGTTCTGTACTAGATTTCGTTTTTGGATTTCCACGCCCATGTTTAGAGATTGATATTACGAAATTGTTGAACTTTACCCAAAAAAATACATTTTTGGCATCGAATTAATGAGTAATTTCAAATGCAATTTATTTAATATTTTTTTTCCAAATTGAAAATTTTTTTCTGATTATTATACCCCATCCCATAGGATAGGAGTTAAATTAAGTTTGTCACATAGTTTGTAACACGGTGAAATAATAATGGTTGACCCCCAAGACCTTAAGGGCATATGATCGATGATGTAAAGAGTTTATTAGGTTAAGGGAGTTATGTTTTCGGTCCTACAAGGCCAACACATCACAGGTAAACCGAAAAAAGTTTAAACAAGCCAGATATGATTGTAATGCTCATATTCGCCGTGTTAAATTCCAATACGACCAAAAGCTGAGGCAGAAAATACTACATTGTCCCAAGGGTAGTAAAAACTTTTGGTCTTTCGTCAAAAATGTCAAAAACTGTGCCTAATCTTCCATCCCAACACTCGTTTACAATGACATTCCAGCTGTCACCTCTCTAGACAAAGCGAATCTACTTGCAACGCATTTCGCTGCTAGCTCCTTGCTCCCTGATTCCAATGTCCCCGCCTACACTTGAGCGCGTCGAATATACCATGGGACAAATTCACTTTCGCGCTCGTGCAGTCAAAAGAGTACTTCGAGATCTAAACATTCACAAATCCGCTGGTCCAGATGGAATATCCCCGATTGTTCTGAAGAGGTGTTATTCCGCGCTGGCAAAACCATTGTGTAAGCTTTTTCATCTGTCCTACTCCTCAGGTGTCTTTCCGAGTAGATGGAAAACAGCATTTGTCCAGCCCGTCCCTAAAAAAGGCGATTCTTCTTCTCCCTCTAGCTATCGTCCAATTGCACTTACTTCCCTTCTTTATAAGGTCATGGAAACGCTGATTAATTATCAGCTTATGAAATATCTTGAAACACGAAAACTTCTTAATGACCGGCAATACGGTTTTCGTAGCAAACGGTCCACTGGTGATTTGATGGCATATCTCACTGAAAAGTGGAATCGTTCCTTGCATTTTCTAGGTGAAAGCAAGATTGTTGCGCTTGATATTTCAAAAGCGTTTGACAGAGTTTGGCACCAAGCTCTCTTGTCGAAAATGCGTGCATTTGGAATCGACGAATCTCTTATTCAGTGGATTAGTAATTACCTTTCGAACCGTTCAATTCAAGTTGTTTTTGATCACTTCAAGTCCGCAGTTCATAAAATTAACGCTCTTTCTCATTTTCATTTATGATCTCTTGTCTGCTGCAACTAATCCAATCCACTCCTTTGCTGATGACAGTAACCTCAGTTTCTCATATTCGTTCTCGGTTCCACGCCCCTTCTCTTCGGACGTTGAATTGGAACGGCAGCGTATGGCAAACTCATTAAACTCTGACCTTAACAGCATTGTATCATGGGGATCTCGTAACAGAGTAGAGTTTAATGCTTCTAAAACTCAATGCTGTCTTCTGTCATTGAAGCAAAACCGAATCACCCAGCCATTATCCATGAATGGCACTTGCATCGACGAAACCGAAACGCTTTCAATTCCGGGTATGTGTGTCAATAACAATCTTAGTTGGAATGACCACATATTCGACGTCGCCAAGAACGCTGCGAAATGCCTAGGTTTCCTTAAAAGATGTAAGAAGTATTTCACCCCCTCTGATTTAGCTATTTTATATAAGGCATATATTCGCCCTAAGTTGGAATATATTTCCCATGTCTGGGCTGGTGCTCTAAAAACAGCACTGCACTTGCTAGATAGGATACAAAATCGCGCGTTAAGACTTGTTGGAGACAAAAACATTGCGAACTCTTTTGACCCATTAGAACATCGTCGTAATGTATCTTGTCTATCACTGTTTTATCGCTTTTTTCACAAAAAATGTTCCATCGAAATAGCCAATTGCATTCCGCCCCTAAAGACGTTCCACCGTAATACTCGCCAAAGAATGAATGCACATCAGTTTACCCTCGAGCCCACCTTCGGACGTACAGTAAAGTTTAGAGGTTCTTTCATAAGCCGTACAACGCGAATGTGGAATGTTCTCCCACGGTCAATCTTTCCTGCGCAATACAACTTGCAACTGTTCAAAACAAGAGTGCACCGGTACCTCTCCTTCTTTTCCTCTTCTTCTAATCCTTTCCGCTCGTGAGATGTGTAACATTAAAAAGGGTTTCCAATCCCTTATATTGGCGAGTGCTTTATAAAAAAAAAAAATCGAGACCAAATCGTCACATGTTTTTAGGCTTAAAATTTTAAGCTAGGGTGCTGAAACTTCGTACGTAGGGTCCACGTAATGCGAGGCAGTACAACTGTAAAAATTTTTGAAATACCTCCAGAGTTTTTTTTTTCCCGCATGGGCACTTCGCTTAGGTGAGGTGACGGGCTTGACGACCCCCGGACCCTAGTTTGTTTTTCGGGGACAAATCTGTTATGTATCACTGGCTCGCCAACGCACGCACAACCTGCACAGAGTCCGGATCAAGACTGTCACTGTGCTTGTACGAACGCTCGAGACAGAGAGCGCATGCAATGTGCGCATGTCCGTGAGCGCATGTCTTATCATGCTTATCATACTTACGTAATATGTCAATATGATCTCCAGTCGCATACACTACATCTCTTCCTTATTTTAATATTTATTTTTAACTTAATTTCATTATTCTCTAATAAGCTTTTTTATAAAGGCTTGTAACAAATTTTCCAATATTACATAGTTAAACATTAAACTCAAAATTCAAGATTCCAAAATTCAAAATGAAAAAACATAAGTTTACTCTATCTCAGGATCTTCGTTATGATCTTTTTCTTTTACAGCTTCCCACTTACCCTCAACTTTCTTTAGATGGACTATATTTCTTCTATATCGTTGCCCTGTTTCATCGTTTCTTACAATTGTATCTCCGCCTTCAGAACGCTCTACAGTATGGGTCTTTGGGTCGAAGTTTGGGCTCAGTTTGTTTGGTTTGTCCATAATCTTCACGTAAACCTTATCTCCTTAAGAAATATCGCTAGCAGTTGCTCTTCTTTTCTTATCTGCGTATTCCTTCCCTTTGTCTTTCTGTTCTTTATCTTTATCTCGTACATCAAAATCAGTAATTTGCATGTCTATTTGCTCTATTGAAGGAATTTTGTCTCTATTCTGCCTCTTAAAGAAAAGCTCGGATGGCGTTTTACCCGTTGTGGAGTGAGGTGTGCTATTATACATCATAAGATATTCGAACAAAGTATCTTTCATGTCTTTTCTTTCACTGTGGCAAATCTTAAGGCGTTTAAGAATATCACGATTCTGTCTTTCAGCTTCGCCGTTTTGCTGAGGCCAGTATGGAATCGTGTTAAACAATCTTATATTACACTCCTTACAATAAGATCTGAATTCGTCGCTGAAGAATTGTTTCCCATTATCGGCAGTAATAGAAACCGGAAAACCCAGTCTGCTAAACATTTCTTTAAGCAATTTTACTATCTGTGAGGTGGTAATAACTCTGCAAATTTTTATTTCTTTGTAACGGCTGTAGTAATCGACGACAACAAATAAATAATCCCCACTAGGCAGGGGTCCCAAAAGATCCATTGCAATATCAACACAAGATGTTGTAGGAAGTTCTCTTCTTTTCAGAGGAACTGGAGGGTTTGGCAAACTAACCAGAGTACATCCCTTGCAGGTTTTGACGAGATTTTCGACGTCTTTGTCTATACGTGGCCACCAAACTTTTGCTCTAAGGCGACCTTTCATTGCCACTATACCCGGGTGACCCTCGTGGGCTGCGTCTAGAACTCTTTTCCTTAGGTTTTGCGGGACGACTATTTTATTTCCTCTTAACAGTATGTTTTCGTAGAAGCATAATTCATTTTCGAAGATTTTATAGCCTTTTACAGATTGGTCCCAATCTCCATTAAACATGCCCTTTCTTACTTTGTTTATGTCATGGTCGTTTTCGGAATGCACCTTGATGTCGTTCAACGAAATGGCAAGTGGTCGCGAATGTTCAACAACCTGGTGTACATGCGTATCTCTTCCAATTGGTGTTGGATTGGAGTAAATGCAAAGGCGTGATAATGGATCTGCTATATTCATCTTTCCAGGTACATAGATGGTCTTAAATTTATAAGACTGTAGTCTTAAAACCCACCTTTCTATACGAGCACACGGTTTCGAATTCGGACTGAAAATAATTTCTAAAGGCTTGTGATCGGTGATTAAGTCAAATTCTTTTCCGTATAGATACGTATCGAAATGTTCCACTGCCCAAACTAGCGCAGGCGCTTCTTTTTCGGTCTGGCTGTATCTGCGCTCGCACTCTGTCAATGTCCTATTACCATATGCGATGATTCTAGGGCCTTTATGGTCTAATTGGATCAACACAGTGCCTAATCCAACGGGGCTAGCATCCGCGACTACCTGTGTTCTATCGTGAACGTCGTAGTATCCTAGTGATTGAATTTTTGTTAGGTTTTCTTTTAAATTTGCAAAAGCTAAATCTTGTTCCTTTAACCAATACCTCTCTAAGTTAGTATGTTTTGCCAGCTTTTTCCTCAAAATTTGTTTTAATGGCTCTGTAACCGTTGCTAAGTTAGGAATCCATTTCCCAATAAAATTCACCAATCCTAGGAAGCTTTGTAGCTCTTCAGGCGTTTGAGGAACTCTAAATTTTGCAATGCTCTCAACGTACTTCTGTAGGGGTTTGATGCCGTCAGTTTTGAGTTCATGTCCCAAAAATTGAATGGTTTTCACCTTAAAAATGCATTTTTCCTGATTCAAAAGGACATCTTTCTCTTTTAAGATTTTAAGGACTTTCTCTAATCTGCTATCATGTTCTTGGTCATTGCTTCCGAAAATCAAAATATCGTCAATAAAATTAATTACACCCTCACACCCCAGCAACAACCTCTCCAGAATTTTTTGAAAGATTTCCGGGGCACAATTTATTCCAAACATTAATCTTTTGTAGCGGAATAACCCTTTCATTGTGATAAATGTTGTTATGTGTCTGGAGTGAGGATGTAATTCTATTTGGTGAAACGCATTTTTTATATCGAGTTTACTAAAAACACAAGCTTTTCGAAATTTAGGCAACATTTGGGTCATCGTGGGCAAAGGATGGTTTTCTCGCATAATAGCGGCATTAGCCCGTCGCATATCCACGCAAAGGCGCATCTCCCCATTCTTTTTTAAGATTGGGACAATGGGAGACACCCATTTTGATGGTTCGTGTACCTCTTCGATGATATCAGATTCAATCAACTCTTGCAACTTCTTTTCTACCAGGGTTTCTAAAGGAATTGGTATCCTCCTACATGGCTGTGATACCGGTTTTATTGATTCGTCGATTGGGATATTTACTAGCACGTTCTTAAACTTTGGAAAGGTATTGCTTAGGATTTGATTTATACCGATTCCTATTTTCAAAACTTTTAGGGCCATTGCTGTGTTTTTTCCTAATAGGTCCTTTGTTCCTCCAGTTATAACATAAAAGGTCGCCTGCTCTATCCCTCCATTTACCACGATTTTTGCTTCAAATGATCCTTTAACATCTAACGGAGTGTGGCTGCCATATGCCATGAAAATTTTGTTCGGTTTACTGACTTGGTTGAAAACTTTGATTTTTTTTCCTTTTAAATATTCCCAGGTTTTATCTGTTATTAAAATTAATTTACATCCCGAATCTACTAGCATTTTGGTTCTTACTCCCCCTATAGAACAATCTATTGTCGCATCGTCATCGATATGGAAAACGTAATTCGACTCAGGTTTATCGTCATCCATGTAATCGACCGTCTCTGTTTTCCTTTTTAATCGTTTTGAATCCTGATAACCATCACGTGTGTCAAAATACTGGAACTTCCGTTTTTGTGTAGATTGCGTTTTGCAGTACTGTCGAAAATGTCCCATACGACCGCAATTGTGACACTTTTTGTCCCTGGCTGGGCATTTAGCGTCCTGAGATGAATGTCGCTTATTTCCGCACCTTCCGCATGACCTTTCGTCGTACTTTCCTCTTTTCGCGAAACTATTATTCTTTTTATTAGCTACTTCATTTATCTCCTCTGTCTTAATTTTATGCCCATAACCTTCTAGCTGATGACTGACAGCTTCTTGCGTGTTAGCTTCTGCTAATATTTTGTCGACTGTAATACTGTCCCCGGTTGTCAAAATCTTCTTCCTAAGCTCGTCGGATGTACACTTCTCTGTAATTTGGTCTATTAAGTGATCGTCTTTATTTGTAAGCCCACATTTTCCGGCTTGATTCCTTAACCTCAACAAGAATTTTTCAAATTTTTCCCCTTCCTCTTGCTTTAGGAGCCTAAATACGTGCCGTTCGTATACCTTGCTTTGTTTAGGAGAAAAGTATTCATCCAGTTTTGTAATCGCAATTGAAAAAACATCTATGCCTTCAGAACTATCAACGTTTGCACCAGGAAGTGCATAGAAAATCTCCTGGAGCTCTAAGCCACCGAAGTGTAATAAGGTTGCCCTTTTTTTTTCAGGAGTATCGACGGATGCTGCCTCCAAATAAATTTGCAGCCCTCGTTTCCATCGTTCCCATCTCAACCCCGTTGACGTGTTGTCTCCTTCCACGGAAAACCTTTCCAATGACGGTAGCATATTGGCCAGAATGGGGAGGAGCAATCTGAAAGTAAATGCTTATTTTCAGACTGATCCCACCTATTTGTATTTTCTTTTTTTTTTATTATTGAGTTATATTTCATTTGAACAATTTTCAATTTAATGAAGGTAATTTATACCAAACATCCATACGCATACGCATATTATTATGTACTTGCTACATGTATGTTTGACCATGTTTACGCGGGAAAATTTTGTTTTTCCAATTCAATGGAGGTACCTTCGCACCAAACATTTACATACATACGTAGGAACTTACAACTGGCATACTTGCCGGGCGGGAAATAAATTTTCAATTAAATGAAGGTACGTTTGTACCAATGTACGCTACAGACACTTTTGTCTTAGTACTTACGAGGCAAATCTTTTTACAATTTAATGAAGGCGCATTTGGACCAAACATATACATTTCTGTATATTATCTATACCTGCTATTGGCATTTCAGTTTAAATCCTGACAAGCAGCACGTGTTTTCAATTAAATGAAGGTACTTTTGTACCAAGGTCACATTTTAACAATAAGTTTTCTGTTTTTTTTTCATAGGCATATATTTTTTATAAATGGTTACATACCACGATATTAGCCGATCACCGCACTGCACTTGTTTAAAACACTGAGAACTTTTACCTCGTCGCCACTTGTTATGTATCACTGGCTCGCCAACGCACGCACAACCTGCACAGAGTCCGGATCAAGACTGTCACTGTGCTTGTACGAACGCTCGAGACAGAGAGCGCATGCAATGTGCGCATGTCCGTGAGCGCATGTCTTATCATGCTTATCATACTTACGTAATATGTCAATATGATCTCCAGTCGCATACACTACAAAATCCAAACCCCGGAATCAACCCTTTCCACGCATCCCTCTCATCCCTTTCTTCCTTCCCCTTCCATCCAACTGTACTCCGACTCTTGTAGCTCGGTATCCGACTCGCTCGGAAATCTAAGCATGAGTGAGGCTGCTACCTAGTGCACTGCTACTGACGCGACGACTCGGAATACCCTTGTGGTTGAACGGGCTCCGGAAGAGGCGGGCTCTGAGGTGCGCCAAACTAAGGGTCGGCGGAAGAGGAAAAGGAAGCGGCAGATCGATAAGTCGCGCAAAGAAGCTTTACGGGCTCTTCGGCGATTTCCATGAAGCGGGACAGGTCGCTGGAAGTCTCACCAACTAAAGGAAATCAGCCCGTTCAGAGGCGTTCTTATCGGAATGCTCTCCTCCTTAGCAGTTTGAATTGGGAAAGCAGGTAATGACAACAGTTTGAGTGCTGCGGAGTGCGAACACTGCAAAACTCGACTGTTAGAACTTGCTGAAGCAACTAATGCTTGCATTCAGGTGGAGAGCTTTAGTTTGAAGGACGGAACCTTTTGGGTGCAGACCTCATCGCAGCAAACCTTTGAATGGCTATGCAGTATGGTGCCGAAAATCCCTCCCCTTAGGACCTCAACTTTTGAGGTCTACAAGCCACCCAAGCTAACTCGAGCCGTCTGCTGGATCCCTGGGAAACTGGGGAAAACGGCGGATGTGCTGAAGCGTTTGCGAGCCCAGAATCCTGGCCTCGACACAAAAGCCTGGATTGTCCGTTCGCATAGACCAAAAAAAAAATCGTCTTAATGAAGATGGTAGTTGTTTGGTCGTGGGCATGGACATGGCTTCTGCCGAGGTCATTGAATCTAGGTACAACATGCGTCCCTTTCTGCATTTTGGTAGGATTCACTTCCGTTTCAATGCCAAACAGCGCTAGTAGTGTACGTAACCCTGAGTCTACATCCATAATGTTTACTCAGATTAACCTACAGCACTGCAAGGCCTCTACTGCTCTTCTAAGTAGCAGGCTTGCGGCATGTAGTACAAAAACATGCATAATATCAGTCCAGGAACCATGGGTGTGGAAAGGTAACATCTGTGGTCTTGGTGGGTTGAGTGCTTCACACGACATTCTTTACGATAAGAAGTCCGAAAGGCCTAGGACTTGTCTTATCGCATCCAAATACTTAGAGGCCGTCACGATCGAAAGGTTTTGTGCCCAAGATCTGGTTGCTGCCTCTATTCCCTGCCATGCTAACGGCAAATGGGAAACCTTTGTCGTTGCCTCGGCCTACTTCCCCTATGACTCTTTTACTCCTCCTCCACCAAAGGCAGTTGTTGAGCTTGTAGATTATTGTGAATCCAAAATATTGGGTCTCGTCTTGTGCTGCGATGCTAATGCTCAGAATACTGTCTGGGGCAGCAGCAAATGTAACGCAAGAGGAGATCGTCTTTTGGAATTCATCTTATCGTCTGACATTACCATCAATAATTTGGGTCACAGACCCACTTTTGTTACCGCCAGGAGAAAGCAGGTAATTGACCTTACCCTGTCCAACAAGTTGTCAAGGACTATCGCAAAATGGAGGGTTTCGCCAGATAGCACCCTGTCAGATCACAGATACATCGAATTTCAAATCAATTGCGAAGTTCTACCTTTGCAAGAGAGGAGAAATCCGAGAAAAACGAATTGGTCACAGTTTAGAGAGGAGCTTGGCCACTCTGTTCAAGTTCCACTCAAACTGAGTTCTCGACAAGGGGTAGAGATGTCTGCTCAAAATCTGAACAGCATCCTTACCCGTTGTTTTGAACTCGCGTGCCCAGTTACGAAAAACCTCCGTAGAAAATCGGTACCTTGGTGGAATGCCGAACTGCAGCGTATTCGCAAAGAGACCAGGAAGCTCCTGAATCGGTCCTTAAAAACCAATTTAGTAGAAGACTGGAATCTATATCGATCAAGGCAAAAGAATTTTAAGAGACTTATTCGCAAGTCGAAAAATGACTCTTATAAAAAATTTTGTGACAAGATCAGAGATTCGATCTTGTCACAAAATTTTTTATGTGTGTTATTAAGTGAAACTAGTAGGCTTGTGAAAGTTCTTCAGAGGAACAGACCAAGCAGACTCGCTTTAATACTCAAATCTGATGGCACCTACACTGAGACCAAGGCGGAGACCTTCAGTCTTCTCCTTGAGACTCACTTCCCGGGAAATCAGGTCACCACGTGCTCTTCAGTGCCACCGGCAACGGTGGCCACTGTAGAACCAGCGAACTCAACGCGGCTTAACTGGTAAATTGCATCTAGAGTGGTGACTGATGACGCTATCAAAATATGCTATTACATCTTTTGAGAGCTTTAAGTCACCTGGTCCAGATGGAATCCACCCGGTTATACTGAAGCAAGGTTTAGGTCAGCTGTTGCCCACTTTGAAAAGAATTTTCACTGCGAGCCTTGCCTTGGCTTACATACCCACCCTTTGGTGTATGGTTAAAGTCGTTTTCATACCAAAACCTGGTAAGTCAGACTATAGCCTATAGCCAAAGCCAAAGGGTGGATATAGACTAAAGCCAAAAGCTTCAGACCCCATAAGTCTGTCTTTCTTCCTGCTGAAATGCTTAGAGAGACTGGTTGAGCTGTGCAAAGTTGCTCTTCGTTTGCACCCTCTTTTTGAGATGCAACACGCTTATCAGCGCGGAAAATCCTGCGAAACTGCGCTTCAAAACCTTGTTGGTAGGACTGAATGTGCTCTTGACCAAAAGAAGTACGTGCTGGGCGTTTTCGTCGATATTGAGGGTGCTTTTGATAACGCGACGTTTGATAGCATGTGCAACTCAGCCAGACAACATGGTGTAGATGAAACATTAGTTCAATGGATTAGGGCAATGCTAATGAACAGGACGCTGATAACCGAAGCTCTTTTTCATCTTTCTCGCTGATAACCGATGACTCGCCGTTCTTTCTGTCGGCTCAAACCTAGGGACTGTGTGCTCTCAGGCGCAGAGATCCCTGGACTTGATCGATGATTGGTGCACTAGGAATGGGCTTTCAGTGAATCCTCTTAAAACTACGGTTGTTCTCTTTACGAGAAGGAGGAAGGTCACTGGTCTGTATCAACTAGTGCTTAAAGGTGTCCCTATGCCGATATCCGATGAAGTCAAATATCTGGGAGTAATCCTTGATAGAAAACTTCTATGGTCCAAGCATGTTGAATCCAAAACCGAAAAAGCATTGTCCACCTCTGGCAGTGCAGAGGCGCTTTTGGCAAGACATGGGGCTTATCTCCGAAAAGGGTCCTCTGGATCTATACTGCCATGGTAAGACCACTTCTTTCATACGCATCGGTTGTTTGGTGGAACAGGCTTTCGCGGAAACGTGTGACTGCCTCTTTTGCCAAACTCCAAAGAACGGCTTGTCTTGGCTGCACAGGGGCCTTCCCTAGCACGCCGGGCTCTGCTCTAGATACTTTGATGAACCTCCCCCCCCCCCCCCCTTGATATACTTATCATGGGGTGTACGCTGAAAACCATCTTTCGCTTAAAGAGAGGTGGTTTTTGGTACCACACGCATTGGAATTTTGAAGAACTTGTTCGAGAATTGTCCTTTGACCCCTGTCTTATGGACATGTACTCTGACGCAATGACCCCAGAAATCCTTTTGCGACAAAATTACCAAATCAACAGTGACTGCCAAGCCGCTCTTAATGCGTTGCTCAACCCTCTTACCTCGTCCAAGATAGTGCTCGAACTCAAGAATTCGTTGAACTTAGTCGGAAGGCTAAATGCAGTGAATCTTGTTTGGGTTCCAGGTCACACTGGTATCCAGGAAAATGAGATCTCTGATGAGCTTGTCAGACTTGGCTCAGAAGAGGTTTTCTCAGGACCCGAACCTGCTTTAGGCCTGCCTGTATCTGTTGTCACGTCTGCCATTGATACTTGGGTTTCTCGTGAGCACAGGGCTCGTTGGCGTGATTGCGATGGGTGCAGACAGACTAAACGACTACGCCCGGACATCTGCGAGGGGTCAGCGTCTTTTCTTTTATCTCTTAGGAGAATCGATTGCAGACTTCTTGTAGGCGTCCTTACCGGCCACCAAGCTTTTGCTAGACACTTGAATGTGTTAGGCTTACGCGAAACCACCACCTGTCTTGCCTGTGGAGAGGACGACGATACAGCGGAACACTTTCTCTGTAGTTGTCCTGCCTTTGCTCGCATCAGGTGGCGTATCTTTGGGGCTGACGTGGTGAGTGCCGAACACCTAAGCTCTTCATCAGTGAAGCTCTTTCTCATCTTTCTTCGAAAGACGGGTAAACTAAATACATTAATGTAAGGTGTCTGCCTGGTAGTACAATGGACCAGTAGTTGTGTCTGAGTGCTCCATCGGATAGTAGGAACCTCCAACAAAAACGTAAAAAACCTCCAGAGTTTTCAAAACTGTAAGACGTTCTAAAAGGCTGAAATTTGATATTTAGCATCTCCTAATGAATGTAAGTCACAAAAAAGACAAATTTTATCGGTAAACCTCCTCTAGCGGGCGTGGCAACTATTTAAAAGGTAAATTTTCACGAGATTTCAGTCCAGATTTCGTTTATATAAAGTCTTAGCCACGCCCCTTTTAGGGGTCGATTTTTCAAAAATATTGAATTTGAACCAAAAAATTGCATTTTATTGCATTTTACTTACATTTAAGTGTAACTTGGAAATATCTGTGGAAATATCTTATAATCAATAGTTTGTAATTAGGGGCGGTTGGACCAAGCCCCTTTTCGAAGTTTGCATTGCTTACAAAATATCAACAAATAACTATGCCATCAGCATTTTACAATGTGGGATAGGATGGGATATTCAACGGTCCGTTTTACGGACTGTAACTTCTGCGTACACACTGTAGCACTTACTCACTGGTGTAGAAAATGTTAAGTTCTACATTTAGCTCATACAAAGTTTTGGGCTACACCCATATTTAGAGGTACAGTTCAATAAAAACTTATAAATTTCCAGAAAAACATGGATTTCGACTGCTTTTTAGCTCTACTAAGTATAGAATAAGAAATAAAATTTACCACATAAAGAACACCGGATGCTTTTTCAGATTTTGTTCACACAAAGTTCTCGGCCACGCCCACCTGTAGAGGTCAATTTCCTAAAATTGTTGAAATTTTCTATTTAAAATGATGCTTAAATGGTAACTGAACGGGGATGGAAAAAAAGAAAATAAACGAACGGAAAGGAGAATAGAAATGGAAAGGAGAAAAAAAGGAAAGAAGAATGGGAATGAAAAGGAGAATAGGAACGAAAAGGAGAAAAGAAATGAAAAGGAGAATAGGAATAGGAATAGGAATAGGGTATACCGCGGTCCGTTACAGACGGACCGAAGCTATTATATACGCACTGTTGCAGTGTTGCACTTACTCACTGGTTTTGTTTCTATTTTTTATCAGAACAGGTATCCTAGTGTTGATTGCATTTTTATATTCAAAATTTGGTTTATACTTAAAAACGCCCCCAAAAGTGGGCATGGCAAAAATTTATTCATTTCAGTTGTGAGCTTTCACACATATCTGAACATTTTATAGCGCAAGCGTAAATAATAAATGAACACGCCCAAAAGGGGGCGGTTTTCGCCTTATTAAATGCCAATCACAATACACTTCAGCAAGGATAACGCGTAAAAAATTTCAGTTTCCTACGACAATTTTTAATTTTTATGCTAATAAGTTAATATGCATTCTTATAAACGGCTTTTATTTGATGTATTTGCCTTTAATCCAAAAAACTTGCACTAAAAAATATTCAGAAATGTGCGTAAGCTATCAACGCACATTTATGTGCGCCACGCCATGCTTATATGTTGATGCCACGCCCCTTTTTAAAGAAAGAAGATTCTTAACTGACGAATTCTTAACACAACTAAAGTTAATAGAAACTAAAATTTAACAACCAAAATTTTTTACGCATTTTGGAGCTTTACAGTAGCCAAATGGGGTGAGGTTACCAACGATTCACCTAGGCAGATTGTAACCCTTTAAATCCGCCCACAGACACGCCCCCAATCGGTAAAAATGTGCAACAACCTCCCGTGCTTACAAGACTGTAAGACGTCGTGAAAAGCAGAAATTTATTATTTAGCATCTTTTAATGATTAAAAAAGATAAAAAAAATAAAAATAAAGTCCACCCGTTGTAGGCGTGGCATCGATTGAACGTATAATCTTTCACATGCAAATTATTTAGTATTTTCGTTCAAAATCGAAAAAAATTTCTCCAAAAGGGGCGGTTTTTGCCTTTTTAATTGCCAATCACAATACACTTCAGCAAGGATAACGCATACCAAATTTCAGCTTCCTACGACAATTTTTAATTTTTATGCTTATAAGTAAAGTGGGTGTATCAGTGGGCGGATTTTAAAAATTTTTACCCTTGTACTGCTTCTGGAGCTAGAAAGAGCACACGGTTAAAAATTTTGGGGCGAATTTTAATATTTTTTGGGTTGTATATAGGACAACACCAGAAATTTATTAAAATTTAAAACATCGAGAAAACTAGAATTCTACTTTTAATACAAGAAGTATTGAATTTTAATACAAAATATATTAAATTTGAACAAAAGAGAAATTGTTTCAATTATTAAATTTTACTACAATAGTATTAATAAATAATTATATGTGTATTAAAAACGAATCCCAAACATTAAATTTTAATACAACAGTATTAATGAATAAGTAGATGTGTATTGTAAACGAATACCAAATTACTTAAGAGTAATCAGTCTAGAATTAAAAGATAATACCAAAAACACTGTAAGGTGTTTTTATTTTAATAGAAATAAAAACACCTTACAGTGTTTTTTATATTTCTATATTTCTATATTTAATTTCTATATTTTATTTTAATAGAAATTTTATTTATTTTCAATAGAGATATATTAAAATATAATAAATATATGTATTACATTGTAACATGCGCATTATTTAAAATAAAAAGTACAGTAGGCAAAAAACTCGAAATAAAATGAATTCGCCTGTATCCGCCATTCCAAATTGTAGAGCACTTATGTAGCTGTAAATAGAAGTACAAATCCCATACGGGTGAATGAAATCTGTCAGACAAAGAAAAATATAAAAGCAATGGTTTTAGTTAGATTAAACTTTCAACAAACCTTTTAAGTCTCGATCATAGTACAAAATTTTGACTTGAACAATATATACAGTCGCAGCAATCTCAAGTCGAATCTTCTAAAAATAAATAAAAGACATGCAAGATAAATCTAAAAATTCTTTTTAAGGTTTGATTAACAACTTGTACTTCTTTCGAAGTAAGTACAAGTTGTTAATCAAACCTTAAATGAAATCAAAGCGTTGCAACTGCGCATTTAATTTTAAATACAATTATGTGTTGACTTTCAATCCCATTTTATGATAAGCTACATATTTTGATTTAAGTCTTACCAAAAACTAAATTTCAATTCCATAAGCCTTAAAAATAGCAATTAAATATTAAGATATAATATGGAAAGGGCTAAATTCTAATAATTCAACCGCAAAAACCAACAAAATTTAAGTTACTAAATAAAGGATTACATTTTAATACTAAGAGATTACATTTCAATCTAGTAGATTACAAATTAACCGGTTTTGCATAACATATTGCGATTGTAGTAAAAATATACTAAAAAGTAACCCAATATTATTGAAAAAAATTTATTATATTTGAAATATTAAATACTAATTTTCTCTGTGTTGCATAGAGCTGAAATACAAAAGGTGTATTAAAAAAAAAACCAAAATTTTTAACCGTGCAGATATTAAGTTTGAAGTTTCTAGCTTAAAATTTAAGGCCTATGAACTACCAACACGCGGACGGACGGACATGGCTCATTCGACCAACAATTCGGTCTCGAGCATATGCCCTCAAGGTCTTGGGGGTCTACGGTGATTATATCTCTATGTTACAAACTATGAATCAAACTTAATAAACCTCCTATCCTATGGGATGGGGGGTATAATTATATGCTAAAAGTTGTAGGTGTAAGCATTTTCTAACTTTTATGAATATATTGCATGTGCCTCCGCCCACTTTTGTGGGCGTGGCGTTAAAAAAATGTGATTTTTTGCAATCCGTCGTAGATGGACTGAAGCTTTGGCATACGCACTGTTGCACTTTCCCACTTGTTTTTTTGCATGATTGCAAATCAGAAACGATATTTATAATAAACCAGTGAGTAAGTGCTACAGTGTTTACGCAGAAGTTACAGACCGTAAAACGGACCGTTGAATACCCCATCCTATCTTACATTGTAAAATGCTGATAGCATAGTTATTTTTTGACATTTTATAAGTAATGCAAACTTCGAAAAGGGGCGTAGTCCAACCGCCCCTTATGACAAACTACGTAATATAAGATATTTCCACAGATATTTCCAAGTTACACTTAAATGTACGTAAAAATGCAATTTTTTGGTTCAAATTCAATATTTTTGAATAATCGACCCCTAAAAGGGGGGTGGCTAAAAACTTTATATGAACGAAATCTAGACTGAAGTTTCGTTTACCTAACCTGCTACTTTCTATGTTTGATGCTTTCCTAAATTATGCTTAAAGCCAGTCGAAAATAAGTTTTTCTGGAAAATTTTAGGTTTAATTTGAGACTTGATATCTGTTCTCTTAAGGTCCCAAAGCAGTACAAGTGTAAAATTTTTTGAAATCCGCCCACCGACACGCCCACTTTACTTAATAGCATGAAAAATCAAAATTGTCGTAGGAAGCTGAAATTTGGTATGCAATATCCTAGCTTAAGTATATTGTGATTGGCATTTAAGAAAAAAGCGAAAACCGCCCCCTTGTAGGCGTGGTCAGCTTAAATATGCATTTTAATAAACGGCTTTTATTTGATATATTTGCTTTTAAACTCAAAAACTTGCACGATAAAATGTTCAGATATGTGCGTAAGCTATCAACTTAAACAAATAAATTTTTGCCATGATCACTTTTGGGGGCGTTTTTAAGTAAAAAATCAAATTTCTAATATAAGACTGCGATCAACACATATATAAAAAAAATATGTTATTAAAAAGGGGTTGGCAAAGAAAGAAGAATTTTAACTGACAAATTCTCAACACAATTAAGGTTAATAGAATTACTTAACAGCATTGTATCATGGGGATCTCTTAACAGAGTAGAGTTTAATGCTTCTAAAACTCAATGCTGTCTTCTGTCATTGAAGCAAAACCGAAACACTCAGCCGTTATCCATAAATGGCACTTGCATCCACGAAACCGAAACGCTTTCCATTCTAGGTATGTGTGTTAATAAAAATCTTAGTTGGAATGACCACATATTCGACGTCGCCAAGAACGCTGCGAGATGCCTAGGTTTTCTCAAAAGATGTAAGAAATATTTCACCCCTTCTGATTTGGCTATTTTATATAAGGCCTACATCCGCCCCAAGCTGGATTATAATTCCCACGTCTGGGCTGGTGCTCCAAAAACAGCATTGCACCTGCTAGACAGGATACAAAAACGGGCGATAAAACTATTTGGAGACAGAAATATTGCGCAGTCAATTGACTCATTAGAACATCGACGCAATGTCTCTTGCCTTTCACTGTTCTATCGCTTTTTCCACAAACAGTGTTCCATCGAAATAGCCAATTGCATTCCGCCCCTTAAGACTTTCAACCGTGATACTCGCCAAAGATCGAATGCACATCAGTTTACCCTCGAGCCCACTTTCGGACGTACAGTCAAGTTTAGAAGCTCCTTCATAAGCCGCTCAACGCGAATGTGGAATGTTCTCCCACGTTCAGTCTTTCCGTCACATTACAACCCGCAACTGTTCAAAACAAGAGTGCATCGGTACCTCTCCTCCTTTTCCTCTTTTTCTAATCCTTTCCGCTCGTGAGATGTGTAACATTCAAAGGGTAGCCAATCCCTTTATTCGCGAGTAAATTATAAAAAAAAAAAAAAAGAAACTAAAATCTATCAACCAAGATTTTTGACGCATTTTGGAGCTTGACAGTGGTCAATTGGGATGGAGTATCCAACGATTCGCCTAGGCAGATTGTAACCCCCCCACTAGTTTTGTTTATATTTTTTATCAGAAGTGATATACACGTCGCCCCCTATATACAAGCGCCCCCAAAAGTAGGCGTGGCAAAAATGTATTCATTTCAGTTGATAGCTTTCACACATATCTGAACATTTTATAGCGCAAGTTTCTTAGATTAAAAAAAAATATATCGAATAAAAACTGTTTATTAAAATGAAAATGTAATATGAACACCCCCAAAAGGAGGCAATTTTTGCCTTTTTTTGAAATGTCAATCACAAAACACTTAAGCGACCATAACGCGTACAAAATTTCAGCTATCTACGAAAACTTTGAATTTTCATGCTATTAAGTAAAGTGGGCGTGTCAGTGGGCGGATTTTAAAATTTTTTACACTTGTACTGCTTCGGGAACTAGAAAGAACAGATATTATGTTTCAAGTACCTAGCCCAAAATTTAAGGCATAAAAACTACCGAAATACGGACGGACGGACGGACGGACATGGCTCATCCGACTAACAATTCGGTCTCGATCATATGCTCTTGAGGTCTTGGGGGTCTACGGTGATTATTTCTCTATGTAACAAACTATGTATCAAACTTAGTATACCTCCAATTGTATGGGATGGGGTATAAAAATCGTATATACATATGTAGGTCTTACGAAAGGGCACTTTTTAAAAAATAAATGTAGCGACACCTTTTGTTTTTTATTTTTACACCCCATCCCATAGGATAGGAGATATATTTGGTTTGATTCATAGTTTGAAACATAGAGAAATAATCACCGCAGACCCCCAAGACCTAAAGGGCACATGAACGAGGCCGAATTGCTAGTCGAATGAGCCATGTCCGTCCGTCCGTGTGTCGGTAGTTTTTAGGCCTTAAATTTTGAGCTAGGAACTTGAAACTTAATATCTGTTCTTTCTAGGTAGCAGTACAAGTGTTAAATTTTTTAAAATGCACCCACCGACACGCCCACTTTACTTATTAGCATGAAAAATCAAAATTGTCGTAGGAAGCTAAAATTTGGTACGCGTTATCGCCGCTTAAGTGTATTGTGATTGACATTTCAAAAAAAAATCAAAAACTGCCCCCTTTTGGGTGTGGTTATATTTCATTTGCATTTTATTAAGCATATTTTATTCGATATATATTCTTTGAATCCAAAAAACTTGCGCTATAAAATCTGTGCCCACAAGCCATAACCGCTAAAGTCGACTTTAGACAAAATTGAGATTTTGGTGGCATTAGATTCAGCGTACCCAAATCTATTTTATAATTTTTTTTCAACTTTTTATACCCCATCCCAAAGGATAGGAGGTATATTGAGTTTGTCACATTGTTTGTAACACGGTGAAATAATAATGGTAGACCCGCAAGACCTTAAGGGCATGTGATCGAGACCGAAATCTGAATCGAATGAGCCATGTTCGTCCGTCCGTCTGTATGTCACATGTTTTTAGGCCTTAAATTTTGAGCTAGGGTGCTGAAACTTCGTACGTCAGGGCACGCCACGCGAAGCAGTACAAGTGTAAAAATTTTTCGGTCTAAATATGCCAGTCGAAATTAAGTTTTTCTGGAAAATTTTAGGTTTTCCTTCAATTCTGCCTCCAAATGTGGGCGTGGCCCAAAGTCTTGTATAATCAAAATGTGGAACTAAGCGTTTTCTACATAATATATTAAGCAATTTTTTTTCAATTTCGAGCAAAAATATTGAGTAAAATGCATTTGAAAATTTACCCTTACAATAGATGCCACGTCCACTAGAGGAGGTTTACCAATTAAATTTATCTTTTTTGTGGCTTACATTCATTAGGAGATGCTAAATGTCAAAATTTCAGCCTTTTAGAACGTCTTACAGTTTTGAAAAATCTGGAGGTAGTTGCATATTTAGACCGATTGTGGGCGTGTCTTTGGGCGGATTTCAAAAATGTCTACACTTGTACCGCTTCGCATGACGTGGACCTTACGTACGAAGTTTCAGCTCCCTAGCTCAAAATGTTAGGCCTTAAAACATGTGACATTCAGACGGACGGACGGACGGACGGACATGGCTAATTCGATTCAGAATTCGGTCTCGATCATATGCCCTTGAGCTTGCCCCAAGCTTAAGGTCTTGGGGGTCTACCATTATTATTTCACCGTGCTATGTGACTATGTGACAAACTTAATATACCTCCTATCCTATGGGATGGGGTATAAAAACAGCTAACGTAGACTTTAGACCAGAACGAAAATTTCTTTAAAATGGAAAAACAGCTAAACTGCAAATGAAAAACCTAAAAGGCCCTTAAGTCTTAAGTATTATTTTCGCCGATAAAATCGTTCTCTGCTATTTTTTTTTTAATTTTATCTAAGAAATAGTAAAAATATCCATATTTCACTTTTTGTTTCAACGCGATCGGAGGCTCCAATCGCCCAATAGAGTCATTTTTAATTTCACGCATTTGTCAAACAAAAATACTCCACTTTGAAGCTCCAAATTGTGTCATAAATCTTGATTATTAAATTTCAGTTTCTATTAACTTCAACTGTATCTAGAATTTCTCAGTTAAAGAATCTTCTCCGTTAAAAGGGGCGTGGCATCCACCCCTTTTCAATTACATTTTTTTTTTTTTTCATTTTTTATCAGAAGTGATATACACGTCTTGATTGCATTTTCACATTAAAAATTTGGTTTATACTCAAAAACCCCCAAAAGTGGGCGTGGCAAAAATTTATTCATTTAAGTTGATGGCTTACGTACATATCTGAAGATTTTATGGTCCAAGTTTTTTGGATTTAAAGCAAATATATCAAATAAAAACCGTTTATTCGAATGCATATTATATATGACCACGCCTACAAGGGGGCGCTTTTTCGCTTTTTTCTTAAATGCCAATCACAATATACTTAAGCGAGGATAACGCGTACCAAATTTCAGCTTCCTACGACATTTTTGAATTTTCATGCTAACAAGTAAAGTGCGCGTGTCAGTGGGCGGATTTTGAAAATTTTTACACTTGCACTGTTTCGGGACCTAGAAAGAACAGATATTACGTTTCAAGTTCCCAGCTCAAAATTTAAGGCCTAAAAACTACCGACACACGGACGGACGGACGGACGGTCATGGCTCATTCGACTAACAATTCGGTCTCGATCATATGCCCTAAAGGTCTTGGGGACTACGGTGATTATTTCTCTATGTTACAAACTATGAATCAAATTTAATATACCTCCTATCCTATGGGATGGGGTATATAAATATTATGTATATGTAGTTTTTATGAAAGGGCACTTCTTAAAAAAAAATGAAGGGACACCTTTTGCTTTTTATTTTTGTGTTCCATGTGCTGCAATTCATTTCAATTTTTTCCGCAGAGTTTGCTCTTTATAGTGGAAAGCGTTTTTGCTTTGAAAATATGTTAGTCACACTTTTTGTTTTTTTTTTTTTTTTTCAAAAAATGAAAGTTGCGCTGCGATGTGCTCGAGATGTGCTGCCATGTGCCTCAATGCAAAAAAAAAATATTCGTAAATGTGTAGTTTTGTTTTTTGTTTTTTATTTTTGTGTTCCCAACAACAGCTGCCATGTGCCATGATTAAATTTTTTCCTGGAGTTTGCTTTTATTGCTTTTTGTATAAGTTAAAGAGTTTTCTATAAAAACGGATAAATCCAAACTTTTTTTAAACAAAAGTTGTGTTTTAATGTTCTCAAGCTAATGCAACTGCACGTAAGCACCAAAAAATGTGTTGTACCATGATATGCCAAACAAACAAATTTAAAGAGACTCGAAAATCGAAAAATTTGTTTGGTACAAGGTGAAAAAAAAAATTAAATCAAATCAACATCGCCGATTATATTTAACTGGCAGAGCGTACGTTTCATATGTACATACGTATGCAGCCTAAGTCAAAGTCACACTTTTTGTTTGTTGGTTCCCCAAAAAAAGCTTTCTTGGGGAAACAAACAAAAACAATAAACATAGATATATTAGTCAATTTATTTTTATTTATTAATTATTTATTACAAGGTAATTGAAATTACATTGCAACATAAGATAAACTAGTGAGAGGGTTACAATCCGCCTAGGCGAATCGTTGGATACCCCATCCCAATTGACCACTGTCAAGCTCCAAAATGCGTCAAAAATCTTGGTTGTTAAATTTCAGTTTCTATTAACTTTAATTGTGCTAAGAATTTGTCAGTTAAGAATCTTCTTTCTTCAAAAAGGGGCGTGGCATCAACCCCTTTTCAATAACATACTTTTTTTATCACATTTTTGTTGATCGTTGATCGCAGTTTTATATTAAAAGTTACATTTTTTACTTAAAAAGCCCCCAAAAGTGGGCATGGCAAAAATTTATTTATTTGAGTTGATAACTTGTACTGCTTCGGGACCTAGAAAGAACAGATATCAAGTCTCAAGTTCCTAGCTCAAAATTTAAGGCCAAAAAACTACCGACAGACGGACGGACGGGCGGACATGTTTCATTCGACTTACAATTCGGTCTTGATCATATGCCTTTAAGGTCTTGGGGTCTACGGCGATCTTTTCTCTATGTTACAAACTATGAATCAAACTTAATATACCTCCTATCCTATGGGATGGGGTATAAAGAGAGTATAGTTGCGGACTTTTAGCTCTATAGTAAGCGGACTATAGGACTTTTAGCTCTATAGTCAACAATCAGACTCTTTATCCAAAATGCTAGCGAAACCGTCGTTTTTCCCCAATCTGCGCAACTACGCAGATTATTTTATTCTGATAAGATTATGATTTTACTTTGACTTACAACATAAATCAACAATAGGCCTGCACCTATCTCAAACGGCCTTACTAAAATTTAATAACAGCACCTACCTACATAAGTACCTACATTATTTACAAATTTGCTTAATCTTTTCTTTATTGCCAATGTATCTTATTCCTTTACCAACAATTGAACAAACATAGTGTTAACCCCTTTTGCATTATGCAGATAGACGCCACTGGCACCATAATAATGTAATTATGTTTTTGCCTTTCGCTTTAATGGGCTATTGGTGCTTTGCTATTTTTCTTCGTCTCGCACAACGCAATATAACATACGCAAAGAACTAAGTTAGGCACCAGCTTCCTTAGGTACAAGTGCGTCTGCTAAAAAGGGCACGCAATCGCATATGACTCTACCCGTTGTCTTCGTGGCCGAAATCACGCGAAGTAGAGGAGCAATATTGTCCAATTCCAAAGTTTAGAAAAAAGTTTTCGGTTGAATTAATTAAGCTACTTTAATAATATGAAAGAATCTATTACTGACTGCATTTCCACCGCAAAAAAAATGCTATGCAGCTACAAAAATAGAAGATCAAGATTTTGGATCGCTCCTTTTTGTGGACAGAAACGGATTTAGGTTTCTGTCTACAACACAATCCCTTCAACACTTGAAATGTCTGAAACAAAACATTATTAGCTACCCGGCGCGGTTGCAGCCTATACTGGCAGCTTTGAACTGAACTTAACTTATTCAAATTTGGGACTATTAGCTTCAATTTGATGATCTATCCGTAAAAAGTTCATTGCATCGTCTAACTAGTGAATATTTATTTTTATATGTCTTAAAATAAAATATTTCTTGCAAAGTCCATAATAAAAAATAAATCATAGCAAATTTTTCAAAGCTTTATGTTTCATATTGTTTGAAAAATGTTTTCTATTGTAAGAAGTGGAGTAGGGAAAGGCATGAATATGTTTTTGATGGGATAGGATGGGTGGAAAAGAGTGTAATTCATTTGTATGTGTAGATAAGCCTGCTGTATACGTACATATACATATGTGCGCTGTGCCAGTTAAATTTCATCGAGGATGTTGGGGTAGGCGCATAGCTTAATTTGATTTAAAGATTTTTTTTCTCCTTGTTTGCGGTTGATTAATTTTTCGAGTTTCTTTAAATTTGTTTGTGTGGCCTATGGTGGTTTATGCAACAGGTGTTAAGTACAACACATTTTTTGGTGTTTACGTGCAGTCGTTTTAGCTCGAGAGCAAAGATTTTGTTTAACGAAATTTGGATTTATCCGTTTTCATAGAAAACTTTTTAACTTATAATAAGCAAACTACGGGAAAAAATTTCTTGTTGGGAACAAAATAATAAAAAGCAAAGGTGTCGCTAAATTTTTTAAGAAGTGCCCATACGTAAAAACTACGTATAAACGATTTTTTTTTGCATAACGGCATATAGCAGCACTTCTCGAGCACATCGCAGCACAACTTTTATTTTTTTGAAAAAAAACAAAACGTGTGGGACAAACCCATTTTCCAAAAAAACACTTAACCCTATAAAGACCAAACTCTGCGAAAAAATTGAAATTGATAGCGGCACATAGCAGCACATAACAAAAAAAAACAAAAAACAAAAGGTGTCGCTTATTTTTTTTTTAAAGTGCATATGTATATACGATTTTTTTTTTGCATAACGGCACATAGCAGCATACCTCGAGCACATCGCAGCACAACTTTTTTTTTGCAAAAATCGAAAAGTGCAATGCCAACCTCACACTAAAAAAAACAATACCCTATAAAATCCGTACTTTTTGAAAAAAAGTTTTTTCCAATACGGCACATGACAGCACACCCCTCTAGCACATCGCAGCAGAACTTTTTTTTTGCAAAAATCGAAGAGTGCGGTGCCAACTTCACGCACATTGTTACAATTCGCCTAGGCGAATCGTTGGATACCCCATCCCAATTGACCACTGTCAAGCTCCAAAATGCATCAAAAATCATGGTTGTTAAATTTCAGTTTCTATTAACTTAAATTTTGTTGAAAATTTGCAAGTTAAGAATCTTTTTTCTTAAAAAAGCGGCGTGGCAACATACTTTTTTATCATATATCTTATCAGATGTAGAATACACGTGTTGATCGCAGTTTTATATTCAAACATTGTTTTTTACTTAAGAACGCCCCAAAGGTGGGCGTGGCAAAAACTAATTAATTTGAGTTGATAGCTTACGCACATATCTGAACCTTTTATAATGCAAGTTTCTTGGATTCAAAGCAAATATATCAAATAACCAGTGAGTAAGTGCTACAGTGTGTACGCAGAAGTTACAGTCCGTAAAACGGACCGTTGAATACCCCATCCTATCCCACATTGTAAAGATGTGGGACTGAGGTCTCGTTTACCTAACCTGCCACTTTTTTTTGTTTCATGCTTTCCTAAATTAGGCTCAAGGCCAGTCGAAATTAAGTTTTTCTTGAAAATTTTAGGGTTTTCTTCAATTCTGCCTCCAGATGTGGGCGTGGCCCAAAGTCTTGTAAAAAATGTGGAAATAAGCGTTTTCTACATAAAATATTGAGCAATTTTTTTTTCAATTTCGAGCAAAAATATTGAGTAAAATGCATTTGAAAATTTACCCCTCAAATAGAGGCCACGCCTACTAGAGGAGGTTTACCAATTAAATTTACCCTTTTTGTGTCTTACATTCATTAGGAGGTGCTAAATGTCAGATTTGAGCCTTTTGGAACGTCTTACAGTTTTGAAAACTTTGGAGGTAGTTGCACATTTAGACCGATTGTTGGCGTGTCTTTGAGCGGATTTCAAAAATTTGTACACTTGTAATACATCGCATGACGTGGACCTTACGTACGAGGTTTCAGCACCCTAGCTCAAAATGTCAGGCCTAAAAACATGTGACATACAGGCGGACGGACGGACGGACGGACATGGCTCATTCGATTCAGAATTCAGTCTCGATCATGTGCCCAGAAGGTCTTGGGGGTCTACCATTATTATTTCACCATGTTACAAACTATGTGACAAACTTAATATACCTCCTATCCTATGGGATGGGGTATAAAAAGCGTTTATTAAAATTCTTATTAAATATGACCACGGCTACAAGGGGTCGGTTTACGCTTTTTTAAAGCCAATCACAATACACTTAAGCGAGGATATCGCACACGAAATTTTAGCTTCCTACTACAACTTTGATTTTTTATGCCAATAAGTAAAGTGGGCGTATTTCAAAAATTTTTACACTTGTTCTGCTTCTGGACCTGAAAGAACAGGTATCAAGCTTCAAGCTCCTAGCTTAAAATTTAAGGCGGAAAAATTACCGACAGATGGACATGGCTCATTCGACTTACGATTCGGTCTCGATCATATGCCCTTAAGGCCTTTGGGGTCTATGCTGATTATTTCTTTATGCTACAAACTATGAATCAAACTTAATATACCTCCTATCCTATGGGATGGGGTATAATTAATATACTCTGGGTCGGGTATAAAAATTAAAAAAATATTGGACTTTCATAACAGATTCGAGTTTTTGCAAAATATTGAAAAGTTTTTCAGAAATAAGGAATGGGAAATAGATGCCCTTTTTTAACGTCTTTAACGTCATAGATTTTGTATCACTTTATTAAAAAAGCCAATGTTTTGGGCTTACAAATAAAGCAACCCAAGACCAAACAAAGGCAAAAATCAAATTTTGGTTAAACGGTTTAAGAACTGTAGCTTTGGCGTATTTTCGAAAAAACAATTTGGAATACTGGGGTGGACGGAGGCTAAAACTAGAAAATCAAAGATACCAATACGCCGGTATAGCAGGTATATATACCGAAGTAGCCGATATTGGTTATGCCCGATTTCCACGTGCTAAAAAACCACCCATTTATGAGAGACACTATGAAACTGCCAGAACGCACTTCATAGTAGTAAATTTTTGCTCTCTCATAATACTTCTCGACTACAACTAAGTTAACTTAACAAGTAGTTTACGCTTCCGTAGTGTTAATCGCATTGGATAGGTTGCTTTCCAGTGAATGCACCTACTAAGCCGTTCATTCACGCGGCTTCACCCTACGTCGCTAGATCGAAGGGTCTTATTCTTTGTATTCGTCGCTCGTTGTTTACATCGTTAAGAGTCTCGTTTAAAGAACGGATCATTTCATTGTTGCAATGAACATGAAGGCGAGCATTTAGCTTTCGAGTAAGCAAAGTTTGTTACTTCTTCGCTCACGGTAGCCATTCCTAAATCTCTGTGAATATCACTATTCCTAATATAACATGGAGCATTCACAATATCTATTAGTGTCTTGTTTTGGAAAGTCTGCAACATGGACATGTTGCTCGGCTTGGTACAACCCCAAAGTTGTATACCGTGTGTCCAGGACGGCTTTAACACCTGCCTGTACAAGAGCAGTTTGTTATATATGCTTAATTTCGAAAATCTTCCGATAAGTCAATACATTTCCCTGAGCCTAATCTCGAGCTCGTCACGCTTCTTCTTTACGTGTGGTTTCACGTGTGGTGTCATCCCTAGGTACTTCGCTTCATTTGCATAAGGTATTTGTGCAGAATTTGTGAACAGAGGTAAACTGTTAACCCTTCTGTAAGTGAAATTCACATGCGTAGACTTGTTCTCGTTAAGAGCGATTCGCCAAGTCTTCGTCCAGACACAAATTCTGTCCAATGCTCGTTGGAGGTTTCTCGTTGATGACTCGACTGATTCACCTGTTGCTTGAAGCTCGAGTATTCACTACTACATCTCTCACGAAAGAGTCTGCTTTCAAGATAATTTTCCAATATTTTAAACATGTCTTCCGGTAAGCTTTGCCGTAGCTTATATTTCAAGCTTTCGTGCCATGCCTTGTCGAAGGCTTGCGATACGTCGAGGAAAGCACTTGAACATATTTTTTTCCCTTCTAAGGCTTTTTCAATTTCATGCGTTATTCTGTAGACTTGATCTATTGTGGAATGGTTAGGTCTGAAACCGAATTGATGATACGGGATCAAGCGTCTTTCTAGAATTATTGGTTGTAATCGCTTCAGCAGAAGTCTCTCGAATACTTTCGATATTATCGGCAGAAGCGATATGGGCCTATAAGATTTTTTATTATTTGCGCATTTCCCCGGTTTTGGAACCATAATGACTTCAGCAACTTTCCATTGTCTTGGAACGTATAGAAGTCTAAGAGAAGCGTTCATCATATAAAGTAGCTTGACTAACTCCTTTTTTGGTAGCTCTTTCAATATTTCGCCAGTGATCAGGTCGTAACCCGGGGCCTTATTATTTTTAAGTTTCCTTATTGTCTGTCGGAGTTCAACTAACGAAACTTTTTTCATTTTAAAGCTATCAGGTTCCGCGTTGTTGTTTAGAACGTCAGCCAACGGCGGACCGTCGAAAGGCTTGAATGTTATTTCTAAATGTTCAGCAAACAAATTCGCTTTCTCTTTGTCTTCTCTTGCCCATTCGCCGTTAGCTTTTTTTATTGGGGCCGAGTGGATTATAGGTTTCTTGATAGACTTAACTGCTTTCCACAGCGAGTAGTTTGAGCTCCTATCCGCCGTCAAGCCTTCAAGGTATTCAGTGGTCTCCCGATTTTTAAGATCTTGCAACATTCCTTTCAGTTTGTTAGAGAGGTGGTTCAAGAGGGTTTTGTCTGGGGGAGCCCTCGTGCCTTGCCATCTCCTATGCGCTCTACTATTTTCACGAGTCAATTCTTCGATTTTGAGCGGATATGTTTTACGTACATGCCCGTCGGTGCTAACTGCGTTCTTTTGGGACGAATTGTTGTTCCAAGCAGCGCTCTGAATTGCTACAATGAATTTGTCAACTGCGGTTTCTAACTCGAAAGGAGTATTCAATGGCACACTAAAGCCAACACCCTCCTTACAGTCCTTTCTGAAGGCGTCCCAGTTCATGTTTTTGCTAGCTAATCTAGGAGCTCTTTCTATCTTCGCCAGTCTTCCACCCATATTCAAGATTACTCCTGAGTGGTCTAGGCAAAGATCATAACACTCTTCAATTCGCGTAAGGTATTTGGGGTACCCTTTAGCGATGAAAAAATCGACAAGTTCAGGCGTTTTATTCCTATCGGTTGGCCAATATGTTGGCTTACCCGTGGAGAAAAAGTCCACCCCACGCTTCATACTATTTTTGTACAGTAATCTGCCTCTTGTTGAATTGCATCGTGAGCTCCAAAAAGTATGCTTCGCGTTAAAGTCACCCCCAATGATAAAATTGGACCCAATGAAGTCATACATACGATCAAGATCGTCTTCCACCAGTCTATATCCTGGCGGGAAATAACAAGATGCAATGTTATAATCTAAGCAGTCAATTTTAACAGAAGCTGAACTGATCTGCATAGAGTCTAGCTCAACTTCTGTGTTCTTGAAGTGCTTTATGCAGTTCTTAATGTAGAGGGAGGATCCTCCTCTCGAATTTTGCGAAGGGTGATGTGGGTGATAGTCATTGTAACCTTTAAGTTTGGGTCTAGACCCGTTTTTAAGGTGAGTTTCCGTAATCATGCAAATATAAATATTGTTTTTCCGTAGAAATACTTCTAGTTCGTCTATTTTATTAAGAAGGCCGTTTGCATTCCATGTTAGTATTTTAAAAACTGTTTCATATTCATGTTCTCTTGTAATTTTTTCGAGGTCTAAACTCGAGCTTGCTCAGTTTGTCAAATATAACTTTGTTGATTTTAGTCTGATCCTCAAGTTTTTCCAAGATTACAGCGAGGATCTGAGACACTGCATCTGTTGTGGGCGATCTTGCCTTGTTTTCGTTTGCCGCAACCTGTGCGTATGATTTCGGTCCGACCAGTGGTAGTGTCTCCGCTGCACTTGAACTGGCACCGCTTTTTTGTGGAGCTTTTACGCCTTTTGTCGACGCCTCCTTTGCCAATCTCGCACCTTTGATTGGCTTTGGCGTCTTTGGAGTCTTTGGAGTCTTTGGCTTAGGAGTTTCAGCAGTTTTTGAACGTCCTAGGCTTTGATTCTGACCTCTAGTATTTTCCTTAAGAGTTTCACGTCCCTTTTGCAGCTCTATGGCTACATCGCATCCTCGATTGTTTGCGGGGTGGTTTCCGTGGCAATTGGCGCAAACTGCTGGAGCCTTAATGTCAACTTTGCACTCTATTGAGAGGTGTTTTCCGGCACATTTCACGCAACGTGGTTCTTTTTGGCAGTAGTCACTTGTGTGCCTGTGTGAATTCTTGGCATCGCTTACACTGTGGTATCAGTCTATTGCCCTTTCGCATGCGTTCGATTTTAAGCCTGATGTTAAGTATAATTTTTATTTTATAAATATCGTTTATGCTCTCAGTTCTTTCAAAGTAGAGCATAAAAATTGGAAGGCCGCGTTTGATCACAGTGTCTTTTTCTCCTTACATGCGTTGCTTTTCCTTTTTAATGATATTGACGGTACCAATAATTTTAGGGCCTTTATTTTTTACGTCTTTTACAACGTCTTCTTTTGTGCATGATGGGTGGAGCCCCCTAACAATGACTCGCAGTGGTTTTTCGTACTTATTTTGATAAGTATACCACTCGATTCTTTCTGCATTCAGTCGGCATTCAGATAGGAATCGGCGTTGTCAACATTTACTTTCCACACGTTATTTCGGTGCGAAGTAAGCTTATATTTTTCTGTTCTCACCGTGTTTGCAAGAAGGTTGCGCAACCTCCCGAAGTCTGCTATCCCGACGATGTTTATTGCGGGAGGTGGACGAATTTTCGCTTCTGGTTTAGCCTTGTTTGAGCCAGAAGGCTTATCTTCTTTTTGTATTACTCCGGGAGTGGAATTTGCCTTTCGCTTCTTGCTAGACCTTTTCCTTGAGACTGAATCGGTCTCAAGTGCAAGTTCGTCCTCGTCCTTGAAGTATTCGACTGCTGGTCGGTTCGGTGTTACACACTCTTTCGTTACCTCACAGTCTATCGTTAAATGAGTATTTTTCATATCCTCGTTTTCTTTTCGCAGAGAGTCAACTTCCATTTTTAGATCTTGGAAGAGTCGCTCCATTTCAGTAAGCTTAGCTCGGAGTTCATTATTCTCCTTTTCTAAGCTCTTAACTTTCACAGAGTCCTGGTTTACCGGTGGACTGCTTTTTCCGGATATGTTCGATCTAGGTGGTGGTGATCGATTTAGTTTTGTCCTTTTCTCAAAAGGATTTATAAGCAATAAAAGGCTCTCTCCAGAGTCCGTAGAGCCTACCTCCGAAGAGGGTGGATTTTCCAGCATAGCTGGACTGCCACCTGGGGTAATCAAATCTTTCGTTTTGTTCATTGCCATTTTTTTTTAACTGTCGTTTTTATGAGAAATAGGTAAGTCACTTCTATTTTCATTTTTAGATACAGCCGCCCCTTTGGAGACAGACGCCGACCAGTGAGCCGCACAATGTGTGACAGACGCTTCTGGATTTTAATTTAACCTTCAGATTCATCTATAAGTTAAAACCTTACTGCCAAAAGTTGCCCCAAATGGAGCAGCATCGACAGCATCCGTTGAAACATTAAAGAATATGATTTGATGTATAGTTTGCAACATATTGAAAAAATCACCGTAGACCCCTAAGACCTTTTAGAGATATGAATGGGACCTACAGAAGAATCGATTAAGCCATGTCCGTCCGTCCGTCCGTATGTTACAATGGCGCTAGCGCATTCATTTTTGGTACGTACCATTGCCTTTTAATTGTCTTTAAGGTAATCAAAGAATTTAAGCTTTTTCATTGACCACGCCCACTTTTTAAGGGATTTAAACTTAAAATGACTGCTTTTCAATAAATATATATGAAACTTGACAAAAAATTTTATGACAAAAGCTGTAGCTATTAGCGTTTTCTAACTTTTTCGTATTGTATACGCCTCCGCCCACTTTTGTGGGCGCGGCGTTAAAAAAAGTGATTTTTTTAGTTAAAAAGGCGGAGTTTTAAGCCGAAATGTATGCAACGACCTAGTATAAAGCATTCAACAGTTATATTTTTATATCCCGTCCACTTTTTGGAGGCGTGGCAGTTTTCTTTTTGGTATGGTCGGGTATTTTGCAATCCGTCGTAGATGGATTGAAGCTTTTGCATACCCACTGTTGCACTTTCCCACTTGTTTTGTTTTAATTTTTTATCAGAAGTGATATACAAGTCTTGATTGCATTTTCACAATAAAAATTTAGTTTATACTAAAAAAACGCCCCAAAAAGTGGGCGTGACAAAAATTTATTCATTCGAGTTGATAGCTTACGTACATATCTGAAGATTTTATGCTCCAAGTTTTTTGGATTCAAAGCAAATATATGAAAAAAAAAACAGTTTCTTAAAATGCATATTCTTCATGATAATGCCTGCAAGGGGGCGGTTTTCGCTTTTTTCTTAAATGCCAATCACAATATACTTAAGCTAGGATAACACGTACCAAATTTCAGCTTCCTACAACCACTTTGAATTTACATGCTATTAATTAAAGTGGGCGTGTCCGTGGGCGGATTTTAAAAATGCTTACACTTGTACTGCTTCGGGACCTAGAAAGAACTGATATTAAGTTTCAAGTTCCTAGCCCATTTAAGGCCTAAAAACTACCGACAGACGGTAGTATTTTACAAACTATGTTACAAACTATGAATCAAACTTAATATACCTCCTATCCTATGGGATGGGGTATAAAAAGAGCATAGTTGCGGACTTTTAGCTCTATAGTTAGCGGACTATAGGACTTTTAGCTCTATAGTCAACAATCAGACTCTTTATCCAAAATGCTAGCGAAACCGTCGTTTTCCCCAATCTGCGCAACTACGCAGATTATTTTATTCTGATAAGATTATGATTTTACTTTGACTTACAACATAAATCAACAATAGGCCTGCACCTATCTCAAACGGCCTTACTAAAATTTAATAACAGCACCTACCTACATAAGTACCTACATTATTTACAAATTTGCTTAATCTTTTCTTTATTGCCAATGTATCTTATTCCTTTACCAACAATTGAACAAACATAGTGTTAACCCCTTTTGCATTATGCAGATAGACGCCACTGGCACCATAATAATGTAATTATATTTTTGCCTTTCGCTTTAATGGGCTATGGGTGCTTTGCTATTTTTCTTCGTCTCGCACAAAGCAATATAACATACGCAAAGAACTAAGTTAGGCACCAACCTACTTAGGTACAAGTGCGTATGCTAAAAAGGGCACGCACTATGATATCGCATATGACTCTACCCGTTGTCTTCGTGGCCGTAATCACGCGAAGTAGAGGAGCAATATTGTCCAATTCCAACGTTTAGAAAAAAGTTATCGATTAAATTAATTAGGCTACTTTGATAATATGAAAGGATCTATTACTGACTGCATTTCCACCTCAAAAAAAATGCTGTGCAGCTACAAAAATAGAAGATCAAGATTTTGGATCGCTCCTTTTTGTGGACAGAAACGGATTTAGGTTTCTGTCTACAACACAATCCCTTCAACACTTGAAATGTCTGAAACAAAACATTATTAGCTACCCGGCGCGGTTGCAGCCTCTACTGGCAGCTTTGAACTGAACTTAACTTATTAAAATTTGGGACTATTAGCTTCAATTCGATGATCTATCCGTAAAAAGTTCATTGCATCGTCTAACTAGTGAATATTTATTTTTATATGTCTTAAAATAAAATATTTCTTGCAAAGTCCATAATAAAAAATAAATCATAGCAAATTTTTCAAAGCTTTATGTTTCATATTGTTTGAAAAATGTTTTCTATTGTAAGAAGTGGAGTAGGGAAAGGCATGAATATGTTTTTGATGGGATAGGATGGGTGGAAAAGAGTGTAATTCATTTGTATGTGTAGATAAGCCTGCTGTATACGTACATATACATATGTGCGCTGTGCCAGTTAAATTTCATCGACGATGTTGGGGTAGGCGCTAAGCTTAATTTGATTTAAGGATTTTTTTTCTCCTTGTATGCGGTTGATAAATTTTTCGAGTTTCTTTAAATTTGTTTGTGTGGTCTATGATGGTTTATGCAACAGGTGTTTAGTAAAACACATTTTTTGGTGTTTACGTGGAGTTGTATAAGCTTGATAGCAAAGATTTTGTTTAAAAAAATTTGGATTTATCCGTTTTCATAGAAAACTTTTTAACTTATAAAAAGCAAACTACGGGAAAAAATTTCATGTTGGGAGCAAAATAATAAGAAACAAAGGTGTCGCTAATATTTTTCTTAAGAAGTGTCCATCCGTAAAAACTACGTATAAACGATTTTTTTGCGTTACGGCACATAGCAGCACATCTCGAGCACATCGCAGCACAACCTTTATTTTTTGGAAAAAAAAAAACAAAAAGTGTGACTAACCCATTTTCAAAGAAAAACACTTTACCCTATAAACCCCAAACCCTGCGAAAAAAATTGAAATAGTTAGCGGCACATGGCATGTTGGGGGCCAAAAAATAAAAAACAAAAGTTGTCGCTACATTGTTTTAAAAACAAGTGCCCTTTCGTAAAAACGGCACATGACAGCTCTCCCCTCTAGCACATCGCAGCAGAACTTTTTTTTTGCAAAAATCGAAGAGTGCGGTGCCAACTTCACGCACATGGTTACAATTCGCCTAGGCGAATCGTTGGCTACCCCATCCCAATTGACCACTGTCAAGCTCCAAAATGCATCAAAAATCATGGTTGTTAAATTTCAGTTTCTATTAACTTAAATTTTGTTGAAAATTTGCAAGTTAAGAATATTTTTTCTTAAAAAAGCGGCGTGGCAACATACTTTTTTATCATATTTCTTATCAGATGTAGAATACACGTGTTGATCGCAGTTTTATATTCAAACATTGTTTTTTACTTAAGAACGCCCCCAAGGTGGGCGTGGCAAAAACTAATTAATTTGAGTTGATAGCTTACGCACATATCTGAACATTTTATAATGCAAGTTTCTTGGATTCAAAGCAAATATATCAAATAACCAGTGAGTAAGTGCTACAGTGTGTACGCAGAAGTTACAGTCCGTAAAATGGACCGTTGAATACCCCATCCTATCCCACATTGTAAAGATGTGGGACTGAGGTCTCGTTTACCTAATCTGCCACTTTTTTTGTTTCATGCTTTCCTAAATTAGGCTCAAGGCCAGTCGAAATTAAGTTTTTCTTGAAAATTTTAGGTTTTTCTTCAATTCTGCCTCCAGATGTGGGCGTGGCCCAAAGTCTTGTAAAAAATGTGGAAATAAGCGTTTTCTACATAAAATATTGAGCAATTTTTTTTCAATTTCGAGCAAAAATATTGAGTAAAATGCATTTGAAAATTTACCCTTAAAATAGAGGCTACGCCCACTAGAGGAGGTTTACCAATTAAACTTACCCTTTTTGTGTCTTACATTCATTAGGAGGTGCTAAATGTCAAATTTGTGCTAAATGTCAACAATGTACTTAAGCTGGGATAACGCGTGCCGAATTTTAGCTTCCTACGACAACTTTGAATTGTGTCAGTGGGCGGATTTTAAAAATTTTTACAATTGTACTGCTTCGGGACCTAGAAAGAACAGACATTAAGTTTCAAGTTCCTAGCCCAAAATTTAAGGCCTACAAACTACCGACAGACGGACGGACAGACGGACGGACAGACGGACATGGCTTATTCGACTAACAATTCGGTCTCGACCATATGCCCTTAAGGTCTTGGGGGTCTACGGTGATTATTTATCTATGTTACCAACTATGAATCAAACTTAATATACCTCCTATCCTATAGGATAGGGTATAAAAATGCGATTTTTTAAGCGATAACTAAAAAGCCTATGCTCTGAGCACTAAGAAATTGTAACCGTTGCTAGTGTAAAGTGTATGAGAATCAAAACAAACAAGTGAGTAAGTGCAAGAGTTTGTCTGTGACAAACTTCTATCTACATGACCCTACATGGTATGTAACACCAATTCTTAAAGTTTTTTGGCAAGAATTCATACATTATTTGTGTCGGCCACGCCTTCAAAATTTAGGCTTAGAATTAAAATCAATGAATTGTAATTACGTTAGAATCATAAGAAAATACGGTTAAAGCAAAAATTATTTCGGGGAAAAAACGAAATAAATTAAATTGCGGGGAACCCGCAAAAATTATTTCGGGCGGAGCTCAAAACTTTGTATGGAGCAAACTTAGGAAATAGTAATATCTTTAATATTTGTCATATAATTATACCCGACCCAGTGTATATTAAGTTTGCTGTATAGTTTGTAACGCAGTGAAATAATCACCGTAGACCCCTAAGACCTTTAAGAGATATGAATGGGACACGACAGGAGAATCGATTAAGCCATGTCCGTCCGTCCGTCCATGTGTAAGCATCTTTTAGGCCTTAAAATTTAAGGTAGAGAGCTGAAATTTGGTGGGTTGGCTTCAAATCCTTCCTTCAGATCAAGTTTAACAAGTAAGTTAGAGCAAGAGTTCGTCTGTGACGATACTGAATGTCAATTATTTGTATTAGCCATGATCCTAAAAAAGGGCGTAGGACACGAGAAAATGCGTTAAAAGGGAATATTAATACTTAAAAAAAAACAGTTTTTTCCCAAAAACGCACCCTAAAAGTGGGCGGAGCTCAATGATTTGTATGCAACAAACTTAGCAAATGGTAATATCTTTAATATTTGTCATACAATTTTTTTCAATTTAGAATGAATTTCCTGAGAAATCAGGTTTTCAAAGATTCATACTGTGTCTGCACAAAATAAGAGCCAAGCAACGCTGCAAGTTTCAGTTTCCTAGCTCAATTTTAAATAACTCATAATTGCATACTACGGACAGATGGACAGACGGACGGACGGACATATAAGGCTTAATCGTCTCACCCGCCGGTCTCGATCATGTCTCTAAAAGGTCTTAGGGGTCTACGGTGATAATTTCACTGTGTTACAAACTATGCATTAAAATTAATATACCCTCGGTCGGGTATAAAAATTAGCTGAATCCGAACACCGACACGCCCACTACAGGCCTGTATGTGCGACCATCTCTAATTTAAAAAAATACTTTTTCCAAATTTTAGCTATGATACAATGGCGCTAGCGCATTCATTTTGTTATGTGAAATTGCCTTTTAATTGTCTTTGAAGTACGCCCACTTTTTAAGGAATTTCAGCTAAAATGATTTTCTGACAAAAGTTGTAGATATTAGCATTTTCTAACTTTTATGTGTACATTGTATGTGTCTCCGCCCACTTTTGTGGGCGTGGCGTTAAAAAAGTGATTTTTTTAGTTAAAAAAGCCACCTAGTATAAATCATTCAACAGTTATATTTTAATATCCCGCCCGGCTTTTTGGAGGCGTGGCAGTTTTTTTTTTGTATGGTCGGGTATTTCGCAATCCGTCGTAGATGGACTGAAGCTTTTGCATACGAACTGCTGCACTTTCCCACTCCGTCCGTCCGTCCGTCCGTTTGTTAACAACTTTTAGGCCTTAAACTTTAAGGTACAGAGCTGAAATTTTGTAGGTTGGCTGGAAGTCCATTGGAAGTCCAAACCAGATAAAGTTTGAAAATTAGCCGAATCCGCCTACAGACACGTCCACTACTGGCCTGTATGTGCGACCATCTCTAATTTTAAAAAATACTTTTTCTAAATTTTAGCTATGTTAGAATAAAGCTAGCACATTGATTTTTAGTATGTACCATTGCCTTGTAATTGCCTTTGAAGTGGCCAAAAAATTTCAGCCTTTTCATTGACCACGCCCACTTTTTTTAAGGGATTTTAGTTTAAAATGGCTGTTTATACCCCATCCCATAGGATAGGAGGTATATTAAGTTTGATTCATAGTTTGTAACATAGAGAAATAATCACCGTAGACCCCCAAGACCTTAAGGGCATATGATCGAGACCGAATTGTTAGTCGAATGAGCCATATCCGTCCGTCCGTCCGTCTGTGTGTCGGTAGTTTTTAGGCCTTAAATTTTGAGCTAGGAACTTGAAACTTAATATCTGTTCTTTCTAGGTCCCGAAGCAGTACAAGTGTAAAAATTTTCAAAATCCGCCCACTGACACGCGCACTTTACTTGTTAGCATGAAAATTCAAAGTTGTCGTATAAAGCTGAAATTCGGTACGCGTTATCCTAGCCTAAGTATATTGTGATTGGCATTTAAGAAAAAAGGCAAAAACCGCCCTTTTGTAGGTCATATATAACATGCATTCTAATAAACGGTTTTTATTTGATATATTTGCTTTAAATCCAAAAAACTTGGACCATAAAATCTTCAGATATGTACGTAAGCTATCAACTCAAATGAATAACTTTTTGCCACGCCCACCTTTGGGAGCGTTTTTTAGTATAAACCAAATTTTTAATGTGAAAATGCAATCAAGACGTGTATATCACTTCTGCTAAAAAATGAAAACAAAAAAAAGATTTAATTGAAAAGGGTTGGATGCCACGCCCCTTTCAAAGGGAGAAGATTCTTTAACTGAGAAATTCTAAATACTGTTGAAGTTAATAGAAACTGAAATTTAACAATCAAGATTTATGACACAATTTGGAGCTTCAAAGTGGTCAATTGGGATGGGGAATCCAACGATTCGCCTAAGCGGATTGTAACCCTCCCACTAGTTTTCAATAAATACATATGAAATTTGACTAAAAATTAGAAAACAAAAGTTCGTTCATTATATTAGCATTTTCTAACTTTCATGTATAAGTCCTATATGCCTCCGCCCACTTTTGTGGGCGTGGCGTTAGAAAAAGTGATTTTTTTAAGCTAAAAAAGAGGAGTTTTAGACCGAAATGTATGAAACCAACTAGTATAAGGCATTCAGCAGTTATATTTTTGTATCACGCCCAATTTTTGGAGGCGTGGCAGTTTTTTTTTTGTATGGTCTACTCGACCATATTTCGCAATCCGTCTTAGATGGACTGAAACTTTTGCATACGCACTGTTGCACTTTCCCACTTGTTTTTTTATAAAATGGATCGTGGGAAGCGCTTAAACGACCTTGTGTGTTGTAAAAACACAACAAGTGTGCTTTGATAAATTTTTTGCTTTTATTTGTTTTCTAATATAAGTGTGAAGTTATTATTAGAAGTTATTATATTTATCGGATTTTTCCGAACAAATAGCAGTACTGTCGGGTGTAGCCCAGTGTTCAATACTGGGCCCAACCTTGTTCAACATCTTTCTTCACGACTTTCCATTTGCAGATTTTTGATTCGGGAGCCTTGTAGTGTGCTGTGTGCAGACAACATAACTATTTTGGTAAGCGATAAAAGACCTGCTACTGCACACGGTACACTAAAAGAGAAAATTCCTGCCCTGGAAACCTACTACAAAAGAAGGTCTCCAAATCAACGCGTAGAAGTGTAGCCTCACATGCTTCAGAAATTCAAGTGGAAAGGGGCGCTATCTCGTTGTCAAAGAAAGCAAGACTTTAAGTCTGCAGATCAATGGGTGCAATGTGTCTTTGATAGTTGAACCAAAATTGCTAGGTATAAACCTCCTAGAGGTTTACCTAGCAATTATAATAGATTTTTATTTAACAAACATGGGAGAAAAGTTCTAATGGAAGCAAAGATAGTAACATCAATGTTGAGACCGTTACTGCACTCCAAGCGCTTGCCAGGTAATACAAAGGTCCTAATATACAAGACACTTATCAGACCCATATTAACCTATGGGTTTGGTATTTGGTTTACGATTTCTCCAACTGTAGCAAAAGAGTTGGAGAGCTTTGAACGAAAAATTCAAAGATTTTGTGGCGGAAAATTTCGGAGGCCGAATAAAACATAGTACCCAACAAAACTTTATATGAAGTCACTAAATAACACCTCTTGCGAGACCAGATACAAATAGAAATCTCGCTGGTCCATTTTATGAAAAGGCCCTACCAAGTAATTTTAGAGTGTAAATTAAAGCTGGCTTCAAGTGCAAATATAGGCAATATGAAACAATATGAAACAAGAAAAGTAGCAGGTTAGGTAAACGAGACCTCAGTCCAGATTTCGTTCACATAATTCGGATATGAATTTGGACCAAAAAAATGCATTTTTACGGACATTTTAGTGTAACTTGGATATATATGTGGTTTTTCATTAGGGGCGGTTGGACCACGCCCCTTTTCGAAGTTTGCATTACTTATAAAATGTAAAAAAATAACCATGTCATCGGCATTTTACAATGTGGGATAGGATGGGGTACTTAACGGTCCGTTTTAGGGACTGTAACTTCTGCGTACCACTGTAGCACTTACTCATAGGTTTCTCTTAGTTTAAGTCTTTATAACCCATCCCATAGGGTAATAGGTATATTAAGTTTGTCATATAGTTTGTAACACGGTGAAATAATAATGGTAGACCCCCAAGACCTTAAAAGCACATGATCAAAACCGGATTCTGAATCGAATGAGCCATGTCCGTCCGTCCATCCGTCTATATGTCACATGTTTTTAGGCCTTAAATTTTGAGCTAGGGTGCTGAAACTTCGTACGTCAGGTGCACGTCATGCGAAGCAGTACAAGTGTAAAAAGTGACCACGTCCTTTTCGAAGTTTGGATTACTTATAAAATGTCAAAAAATAACTATGCCATTAGCATTTTACAATTTGGGATAGGATGGGGTATTCAACGTTCCGTTTTACGGACTGTAACTTCTGCGTACGCACTGTAGCACTTACTCACTGGTTTTTGTTCTAGTTATATTTCAAAATAGTTTCAGGTGCTCAAAGAAGCCAGCAAGGGAGCAAGCAACACTCTAAAGCAATTACTATTATTATTGTTTCTCAAAAATTAACATAAATTTATAAATAAATTTATTTTTATTAAGCTCAGCCAGACATACCAAAAAACAAAGTCATCCACTAATATAGTCCTATGTCAACAAATCAAATGTACTGATTATAAATGTCTCAATAAAAATTGAATTGAATTGAATGGAACTATTATTATGAATTTAGGTACCTATTCATAATTTTAAAGAAATAATAATGAATTATTTTAATTTTTTAATTAATTGATTAATAATTTAATTAATTAATTTTAATTTTTAGCCCAATACAAAAAATGTTTCAAATGAATAAAAAGAGTACGTACTCTTCACTCCAATTGGTGACAACTAATAATTAGCATGCAATATAGTAATTTAGCCCAAAAAACTTTAAAATTTGATGTTACAGAGTTAATGTAAAGGGTACCCACCTATTAAGGAGTTCGCTACAAAAGAACCCGATGTACTTACTCAGTTGTTTTTGCTTAGGTTAAGTCTTTCTTGGAATATAACTCTGTTTCCATTTACTATAAAGACTCAAAGGTATACCTACTCGGTATTCGTTATTAATTTTTTTCATTGATTGGATTTGAAATCTGAGACATTTCGCAGTCTCTCCTAAAGTCGCGGGTGCAGACCGGAAAGCACGACATTTTCGCTAGAAATATCTGCATCGACAAAGTTCCCTTGGCCATGCTGCGGTTTGTTATGCCCCTCTCTATGTAATATAGTTTCCACCGTGTCCCAACAAAAAAGAAAAAATCATCGTGACGACGTTGACAGTAGTATCACTGTCATTAGCTGGTGAATGGCACTTCGCTGAGTTTTTGCTGGCCACTTATACTTTGGTTAACAATGTGTAAGCTATGTATGTGGGTAAGGTAACACATAGTGTCAGTTATTCCATAGGTTAGCAAACAGCAGAGTGTAGCAAAGACGACAACAACGGATGTAAGAGTGGTCGACCGATGGCCTCCGTACTCCGGATTACATATAGCTCTTGCATGCCGCCTTTCATTTGTAGTATGAAATTTATTACTTGAACTCTTTAAACCGCAAACCAATCGACGTGGTTTCAAGGGAATAAGGACTTAATTGGCTTCACTGGAATTTTAACAAACCGCCGCAAATGACTCAACTCTCTTAATATTTTAAAAAACAAATGAGGATGTGCAAGAGTTAGTCTGTAACGAACTTCTACATACCCGACCCTATACACCGTCTAACACCAAATCTAAAACCTTTTGTAGCCCGAATTCATACATTATTTGTATTGGCCACGCCCCCAAATATGGGAGTGGGCTAAAAATTAAAATCAATTAATTATAATTTCGTGAGAATCATAAAAAATGCGTTAAAAGCGAAAATAATTTCGTGACAAAAACGTTTTTTCCTTAAAACGCCCTTTAAAATCATAAAATCGTAATAAAACAAGTGAGTTAGTGCAGTAGTTCGTCTGTGACAAACTTCTATATACCCGACCCTATATTCGATGTAACACCAAATCTTAAATATTTTTGTCCCGAATTCATATATTACTTGTATAAGCCACTCCCCAAAAGGTCTGGGCTAAAAATTAAAATCAATTAATTGTAATTTCGTTGGAATCATGACAAAATGCGCTGAACGAAAATTGCAAACAAACCCGTTTTTTCCTAAACACGCTTCTTAAAAGTGGGTTGAGCCCAATACTTTGTATGCAGCAAACCTAGCCAATTGTAATATCTTGAATATTTGATAGATATACTTTTTTTTCAATTTGGAGTAAACTTTGGTAATGGTAACATGGTAAAAGTGGTCGATATTATGGGCGGTCCAATTTTTGCCCTCTTAGAGGTTTTGGGACATTTTTGCTCTATACGAAAAGTTGAGCTCCTACGTCTTGTCTAACTTGACCAAAAGGCATTTGGAAAGCAAACTTGAAATAGAGGTTGTTTTACATTGAAGGCAGTAGTGGACGTGGCCGTCGTCGAAACAAACTAATTTTTACACTTTGTCTGTATAAAATAAGAATCAAGATAAACTTCAAGTTTGAGCGTCCTAGCTCAATTTTGAAGACCTAAGAACTTCACACATACGGACAGACGGATAGGCGGGCGGACGGACGAACGGACGGCACTGGCTTAATCGACTCACCTGTCGGTCTCGATCATATTTCTAAAAGGTCTTAGGGGTCTACGGTGAATATTTCACTGTGATACAAACTATATAAATAAGGTACAGAGCTGAAATTGTGTGGGTTGGCTGGAAGTCCATTGGACCAGATCAAGTTTGAAAATAAGCCGGATCCGCCTACACACACGGCCACTACAGGCCTGTATGTGCGACCATCTATAATTTAAAAAAATACTTTTTCTAAATTTTAGCTATGTTAGAATAGCAATATCATTTTTGGTATGTAACATTGCCTTGTAATTGTGTTTGAAGTAGCCAAAAAATTTTAGCCTTTTCATTGATTACCCCCACTTTTTTAAGGGATTTTAGTTTAAAATGGTTGTTTTTCAATATACAAAAATTGTAGATATTAGTATTTTCTATTTTTCATGTATAATTACTATGTGCCTCCGCTCACTTTTGTAAGAAATGTATGCAACCAACTAGTATAAAGCATTCAACAGTTATATTTTTGTACCCCGCTCATTTTTCGAGGCGTGGCAGTTTTTTTTGGTATGGTCGGGTATTTTGCTATAGGTCGCAGATGGACTGAAATATTTGCATACGCACTGTTGCACTTTCCCACTTGTTTTGTTTACATTTTTTATCAGAAGTGATGTACACGTGTTGATTGCATTTTCACATTAAAAACTTGGTTTATACTATACGCCCCCAGAAGTGTTCGTGGCAAAAATTTATTCATTTCAGTTGATAGCCTTCACAAATATCTGAACATTTTATAGCGCAAGTTTTCTGGATTCAAAGAAAATATATCGAATAAAAAATGCTTAATAAATTGCAAATAAAATATGAGCACGCCCAAAAGGGGGCGGTTTTTGCCTTTTTTTGAGATGTCAATCACAATACACTTAAGCGACGATAACGCGTACCAAATTTCAGCTTCCTACGACAATTTTGAATTTTCATGCTAGTAAGTAAGTGGGTGCATTTTAAAAATTTTTACACTTGTACTGCTTCGGGACCTAAAAAGAACAGATATTAAGTTGCAAGTTCTTGGCTTAAAATTTAAGGCCTTAAAACTACCGACACACGGACGGACGGACGAGCGGATATGGCTCATTCGACTTACAATTCGGTCTCGATCATATGCCCTTAAGGTCTTGGGGGTCTACGGTGATTATTTCTCTATGTTACAAACTATGAACCAAACTTAATCCCATCCTATGGAATGGGGTATAATTAATATACCCTCGGTCGGGTATAATCACTAGGATCATTATAAAAGAAAGCTCCAAGGTAAAGATTTTGGTTCTTAGAGAGAGCGCGGCATGTGCAGAGAAGGTGGAGAGTGGTCTCTTCTAGCTCCTCATTCATGCAGCTCCTGCACAAATTGTAATAACAGCGATTGTAGCACCCAATTACGATCTATTAAGAGCTATCAAACTCCTAGAGCATTTAAGATCTAGCTTATGCCAAATCTGTTTCTTTACTAGACAGGTACTACCACTAGTCCATTTGAGATATGTTCTTTCTATTGTATCCAGTTTTATCATGAGTTTGCATGTCGAAATTCGAATGCCTAAGTGCCTGTTTTCATTTGGTTTATCCTAACCTGATGTGTCAGAATTACTATGGTGAGGGGAAGCGCCAGTGTGGTGGCCACCGTTCAACCTCAGTTTTATTTTGAGAAATAAATTTTGAGTTAAGTTAGAATAAACCAAATGAAAACAGGCAGAGTCGAACCTGGCTTCAACCTGGCTTCAAATGCATGGAAACGCGATTTGAGTCGAAACAGGTTTGAGTCGAATCGAATACGCTTTGCGAGCAGAGTTACCATTTACGGGAGGTGAATCCCGTTACCATTTATGCATCATTTTAAATAGAAAAATAAATCCATCCTTTCAGGTTTTTTTTCACTTTTTTTTTTAAAAGGGGCGTGGCATGTCCAACCCCTTTAACTGAAAATCAATATTAGCATAGAAATATCAATTACAAAACTGTGTTTTTTTTGGTTCAAATTCAATAGTTTTGTGAAACTGACCTCTACAGATAGGCGTGGCCGAAAACTTTGTATGAACGAAATCTGAAATAGTATCCGGTGTTCCTTATGCGGTAAATTTTATTTCTTATCCTATACTTAGTAAAGCTAAAAACCAGTCAAAATCCATGTTTTTCTGGAAATTTATAGGTTTTTACGGAATTGTGCCTCTAAATATGTGTGTGGCGCAAAACTTTGTATGAACCAAGTGTAGAACTTAATATTTTCCACATAACATATTAAGTAAAAATTGTTCGCTTTGGAACAAAAATATTAAATAAATTGCATTGCCCAAAAATGTTATATTGTGGGTAAAATTCAATAATTTCGTAATATCAATGGGCGCGGCCAAAAACTTTGTAAAAACGAAATCTTGTATAGAACCCGTTGAAGTTAATATGCTAAATTTTGTTTCTTATCCTTACTTAAGTTAAGCTAAAAAGTAGTCGAAATCCATGTTTTCTGGAAAATCAGAGGCTTTTCTTAAATTCTGCCTCCAAATGATGGCGTGGCCCAAAATTTTGTATGAAAGAAATTGAAAAAAAGGGTCTCTACATAACATATTAAGTAAAATTTTTTCGATTTGGAACGAAAATATTGAATAAATTACATGTGAAAGATTACACTTTCAATCGATGCCACGCCCACAAGGGGCGGTCTGCGGCCTTTGTTTTTATTTTTTATGACTTGTTATGATTAGAAAATGCTAAACAATAAATTTCAGCTTTTAATGACGTCTTACAGTCTTGTAAGCACCGGAGGTTGCTGCACATTTAGAAAGATTGAGAGCGTGCCTTTGGCCGGATGTAAAAAATTTTAACACTTATTTTGCTTCAGATGACAGAGAGCTTATATACAAAATTTCACCTTCCTAGCCCAAATTTTAAGCCCTAAAAAATGGTGACATACGAACGGACAGACGGACGGACCGACATGGCTCTTTGGACTCCGAATTCGGTTTCGATCATGTGCCCTTAAGGTCTTGGGGGTCTATCTCATTATTTCTCTGTGTTACATTTTTGCCTGTATCAAACTTAATATACTCCATTCCTGTGGAATAGGGTATAAAACCTGTGCGCAAGTGCAAGAGTGCGTATACTTTAGCATCGGTCCGTCTGTAAAGAACCGCGGTATACCCTATTCCTATTCCTATTCTCCTTTTCATTCCTTTTCTCTTTTCCATTCCTATTCTCCTTTCCATTCAAATTCTCCTTTCCATTCGTATTCTCCTTTCCATTCGTATTCTCCTTTCCATTCGTATTCTCCTTTCCATTCCTAGTCTCCTTTCCATTCCTATTCCTTTCCATTCTTATACTTTTTTGTTTTCCATCCCCTTCCCGTTACAATTCATGAATCATAAATTAACTAAAAAAAAAAATTTTTTATAAGGTTTTTTAATAAATTTTTTTAAAAGGGGCGTGGCATGTCTACCTCCTAGAACCGAAAATCAATATAAGCATAGAAATATCCAAGTTTGCGGCTAAAATGTACACAATAACTTAATTTTTCGGTTCAATTTCAATAATTATGTAAAATCGACCCCTAAGGATGGGCGTGGCCAAAAACTTTGTAAGAACGTGGCCAAAAACTTTGTAAGAAATCTTGGCCAGTGGGCGGTGTATCTTATGTGCTGAAATTTATTTCTTATTCTGTCCCCTTCGGGTAGGATTTAGAATATACCCGAGGTAAGGCGTGCCTGTTCAAAGAGGCGACTAAAATCCACCCTCCGTATGCCGAGCGCGTAGCGTATGCAAACTATGCAATGGACAAAACAAAAGATATTATTACCCCAGGTGGCAATCCAGTTTCACTGGCAAATCCACCCTCTTCGGAGGTAGCCTCTACGGATTCTGGGGAGAGCCATTTATTGCTAATAAATCCCTTTTTAAAAAGATCAAGGGTACCTCGATGTCCACCAGCTGGATCGAACGTCTCCGGGAAAGGAAGTCCGCCAGTTAATCAGGACTTAGCGAAAATTAAATGCTTTGAAGCGGAAAAAAATAATTTCCGCGCTAAGCTCAATGAAATGGAACGTCTCTACCATGAACTTAAAAGTGAAGTAGATTCGTTACGTAAAGAAAACGAAGCTTTGAATCCCCGTACTATAGAATGTGAGGAAACACCGAAACGCCAATTCGAATACCAGACGGATGAGGAAGAGCTTGCACGCGAAACGAATATGATTTTTAAGAAAAGGCTTACCAAGAAGCGAAAAGCTGGTTCTTCACCTGAAGTAGAAACCGTGGAGCAGAAAGAAGAAACACCAGTCGTACCAAAAATAGCGACAGCAAAAACCCAAGAAAAAAACCGTCAACCACCTGCAATAAATGTCGTTGGGGTCGCGGACTACGGAAAGTAACGATACATCCTTAAAAATACTCTTGGGACGAAATATAACTTAACATCGCTTCGGAACAATGTATGTAAAGTTCACGTCGATGACTCTGACGCCTAATGGTCGCTGTCACAAAAGTTGAATACAGAGAAAATTCAATAGTTTGCGTATGAAAATCACCTCGAGAAGCCGCTGTGGGTTATCGCGAGGGCCATCCTGCGCTAAGGAAAAGTTATAGAAGATGTTCAAGCCCAAGGCTTTAAAATTCTTGACGCCGTGAACATAATAAAGAAAGAGAAGCAACGTACGGACGGTGGTAAAGATTCTGCTGTTGTCAGGCGCGGTCTGCCAATTTTCATGCTATCTTTTGATAGAACTGAGAAAATAAGCGAGATTTACAAAATAAAAGCAATCCTTAACATTAAGGTCAAAATCGAGCCAAGGGCAACAGACTAGTACCTCAATGCAAACGATGCCAAGGTTTCCGACACACGCAAGCATACTACCAAAAAGAACCGCGATGCGTTAAATGCGCCGGTGAACATCTTCCGCCAGATTGCAATGTCAGCAGTCAGGCTCCAGCGGTCTGCGCCAATTGTAGCGGAAGTCACCCAGCGAGATACTGAGGATGCGAAATCGCCATAGAGTTACAAAAACGGCATGAAGCTCCAAAGAAAAGTGTTGAACAAAATGGTCCAAGCCTAAAACCTACTAAAGCCCATAAACCAAAAACCCCTAAGTCCGTAACCAAAGGTACGGGATTGATTAAAGAAAAGGTTCAAACAGCACAAGAAAACGTCGCTGGTCCAAGTTCAATCCGAGAATCCACACTTGGTGGTCCAAGATCGTACGCTCAAGTTGCTTCACATGAAAGTAAGCAACACTCGGCCGCACCAGATTCGGTCTCTCAAATTCTACTTATAATTTTAGAAAAGCTTGAGCAACAAACGAAAGCAAATCAAGTTATATTTAGCAAATTAAGCGAGCTCGAGCTTAAGCCTCGAAAAACATATAACAAAAAATCATGAATATGGGAAAGTCAATCAAAATTATTACATGGAATGCAAGCGGCCTTTTGCGACAAATTGACGAACTAGAAGTATTCCTATGGAAGAATAATATAGACATATGCCTGATTTCGGAAACCTACTTTAAAAAGGGTTCGGCACCCAAAATAAAAGGTTACATCGACTATCACGCGCGTCATCCTTCAGAAAATTCGAGAGGCGGATCCTCTCTCTACATCAAAGACTGCTTTAAGCACTCCAAAAACGTAAAAATAGAACTGGATTCCATGCAAATAAGCCCAATCTCCGTAAAATTGAGGCACTTAGATTATAGCATCGTGTCGAGCTATTTTCCTCCGCAGTATCGCCTGGCTGATGAAGATCTTGCTTCCCTCTTTGAACCTCTTGGGACAAAATTTATCATCGGCTTTAACGCGAAAAATACTTTTTGGGGCTCACGGTGCAATTCAACACGAGGCAGAGTCCTCTTTAAAGCAAGTACGAAATGTGGCGTGGTCTTCTTATCGCCGGGAAAGCCAACATATTGGCCAACCGATAGATATAAAATACCTGACCTTGTTGACTTCTTCATCGCCAAGGGGGTACCTCGTTACCTTACAAACGTAGAAGAACGCTTTGATCTCTGTTCAGATCACTCAGCAGTTTGAAAATCGGCGGAAGACTAGGCAAAAAGGAAAGAGCACCTAGATTAAGTAACAATAATACCGACTGGGACGGCTTTAGAAAATACTGTAAAGAAAACATAGCTTTGAATGTACCACTCAAATTGCCACTTGAAATAAAAGACGAGATAGAAAATCTCGTGAGAGTTATTCAGAGCGCTGCGTGGAATAACACTTCTTTTCGGAGATCCGAACTATCGAACAGCGGAACAATATATCCACAAGAAATAGAAGAGCTAATATGCGAAAAGAGGAGAGCGCGCAAGAGATGGCAACATTCGCGAGCACCCCCGGATATGTCCATCTTGAACCACCTTTCTAACAAACTGAAGCACGAACTTCAAGACTTTAAAAGTCGCGAGACTACTGCTTACCTCGAAAGTTTGACTGCCGATAAAGGCTCGAAGTCCAGTGAAGTCGGACAGTGAAGTCCATTAAGAAGCCTATAGTACACTCTGCGCTACTAAGAAAAGCCAACGGCGAATGGGCAACAGAAGACAAAGAAAACGCGGATTTATTTGCAGATTACCTAGAAGAAACATTCAAACCGTTTGACGGAGAACCGTTGGTTGAGGAGCTCAATCCCTATGCGGTACAAGATAATTAAAGAATAAAAACCGTGTCATTGGCTGAGCTTTGTCAAATGATAATTAATCTGAAGAACAACAAAGCACCTGGCTACGACTTAATTACTAGCGAAAGGCGTTGGTCGAGCTACTCTATATCATTAGTGTCTATGATATGGAAAGGGGCCGAGGTTATAATGGTTCCGAAACCAGAAAAATGTCTGAAAGACAATAAATCATATAGACCTATTTCGCTACTCCCGATAATATCTAAGGTATTCGAGAAACTGTTGCTTAAAAGGTTGCAACCAATAATTGAAGAAAGACGATTGATTCCGGATCACCAATTCGGATTTAGGAAAAAGCATTCAACAATCAATCGAATTGATTGAATCGACCAGGCCAATCGAATAACAAACGAAATCGAAAAAGCTCTGGAAGCGAAAAAGATATGTACTAGCGCTTTTCTCGACGTATCACAAGCCTTCGACAAGGTATGGTACGAAGGCCTGAAGTAAAAGTTAAGGCTAAGCCCACCAGAAAAACTCTATAGAATCTTAGAGTCTTACCTTGAGGGCAGAATCTTTCGCGTAAGGTACGAAAAAAAGTACTCCGAATTTAAAGAAGTAATTTCCGGTGTCCTGCAATGAAGCGTTCTCGGACCAATATTATTTTTGCTTTATACTAGAGACCTACCCCATGATGAGGGAACAATTTTAGCTACGTCCGCTGACGACACTGCTATTCTCGCTATTAATACGATAATTGAATTATCAACAGGAAAACTTCAGCGCGCTTTAGACAAAATATGCGACTGGACCAAGAGCTGGCGAATCGTCCTTAACGAGAATAAGTCAATGCATGTTAACTTTACTTATAAAAAGATAAACAACAAACCTTTATTCATTAACTCGGTACAAACCCCATACTCAAATGAAGCGAAATATCTAGGAATGACTCTAGACGCAAAACTTAAATGGAAGCCGCACGTTAAAAAGAAACGCGACGAGCTCGAAATCAAGTTAAGAGAAATGAATTGGCTTATCTTAGCAATATAAAGCTTGCCAAGCAATATATCTATTTTAGAAACTTTTCAAAATGAGACACTCAGAACAATCGTTGATGCTTCATGGTACATAAGAAATAGCGATTTACACTGAGATCTAGGAATCGCTACCGTGACTGACGAGGTAACAAACTTTGCTCGCAAACTTAGTACCTACTCGATTTCGCGGACATTGCAAAAATGAAATTATCCGAACTTTGGATTAGACGAATTTTACGCGCCGACTGCAACGAATGAGACCGTTGGGTCTAGCAGCATAGGACGAAACCGCATAAATTGACGGCATAGTAGGTGCTTTCGTTAGGAAGACAGCCTGCCACACGCGATTACTACAGAAGCTTGAACTACTTGTTAAGCAAACTTAGTCGTACTCTGACGGAAAATGGGAGGTTTTTTAGTGAGTAAGAATCTCGCACTGCTATGAGCACGCGACTTATATTTTATGGCATTAACCGAACTAAAAAAAAACACGTTTTCAGTTACTGGTAGCCACAGGCCAGTAGTACTTTATTATACACTACAATTAATTACAAATGTTAATCTAGAGCAGGGGTTCCCAAAGTGGTCGATATCGACCCCTTGGGGTCGAAATTGGATTCCCAGGGGTCGACATAAAGGAAAACTGATTGTGAGGGTCGACGAGGTCTAAAAATCGACCCCTTCAATTAGCACAAGTTTTATTTGACTCTTTATAATATACTTAGGTATATGTATAATATTTGTTAAAAATCTTACTATTTCACTCATTCGAACTCCTTTTTTGCATGCGAGTCAAGTTGCGCGAAAATGACGCCAAACCAAAATCAAAACACATCAAAAAGTAACCACCACAATTCCAATCCATCCCGTTCCCATCCATATGTATCTGATGCTAATCGGGGAAGCACCAACTCAGGTCTGCATGACGCGATTAGGAAAATGCGATGAGCCAAAGTTCATTTGCGTTTTGAAATTTGTTGGATTTATGGCTGCAACTGACTTATATTGAACCGGATTAAGCTAGATTTAGCTCATCCATCATACTAATTTTTTTGGGGAGCGGGGCGTTATTCTGTTTTCCAAAATTCTGTAAAAACAAAATTCTGGAAATCTCTTAAAAATTCTGTATTGTCAATATTCTGTTTTCCAAAATTCTGTTTTTCTAAAATTCTGTTTTCAAAAATTCTGTTTTTCCAACATTCTGTTTTCTAAAACTCTGTTTTTCCAAAATTCTGTTTCCCAAAATTCTGGAAATGCTACTTCTGTAAAAAAAATTCTGTAAAACTGTATAATATAATATAATAACAATAATATAATAACAAAAAATAAAAACAATAAAAAATGTTCGGTGTTTTCTTTTATTTTAACAATATTCAGTATAGTAAGATAGTCAAAACCATAATACTGTAAATTGTGCAATCAAAAAACTTAAGAAAATTAACAAAAAAGCAACTTCAACAGAAAAAAAAATTGGGACGGTTGTCCAGAGCAAAATAAAATTAAACAACTTCGTTAGTACAAAATTAATTTCTTAGCTTTTCTTTTTAAATAAGCAGTATGACTCAAATCCAAGAGTTTGAGCTCATGTTCAATGTATGTATGTATAATCAACCTGATAGGCACATATCAGTGTGGCTTTAGGCCAGGAAAGTCCACCATCGATCAAATATTCACACTGCGGCAGATCTTGGAGAAAACCCAGGAATTCCAAATCGATACACACCACCTCTTCATCGATTTCAAGGCCGCGTATGACAGCATCTATAGAGACGCGCTATATAGCGCAATGTCTAGTTTTGGCATCCCTGCCAAACTCGTCAGTCTGTGCAGGATGACGATGGAAAACTCACGCTGTTCCGTCAAGGTCGGCAAAGATCTCACCGACCCCTTTGATGTCAAAAAAGGATTTAGACAAGACGACGCGCTGTCATGCGACTTCTTTAACATCATACTTGAGAGAATTGTGCAGAACTCTCGCGCCAACACCAGAGGTACAATCTTTCAGAAGTCCGTTCAACTACTCGCATACGCATTGACACAATCGGTAGAACAAAACGTGATGTCAGTGAAGCCCTCGTGAGTATTGGGACGGAAGCGGCGAATATGGGTTTAGCAGTCAATGAGGGCAAAACCAAGTATATGCTGTCATCAAGAAAAGAGACCCAGATGGTGATTTCTTATCGACAGCTATAACTTTGAGGTAGTTGGGGACTTTGTCTACCTGGGTTCCGCTATCAATTCAGACAATGACACCAGCGCTGAAATCAAACGAAGGATAACTCTTGCCAATCGCTGTTTCTTTGGGCTAAGAAGGCAATTGAGTAGCAAAGCCCTCTCTCGATCAACTAAAGTGTCCATGTAAAAGACCCTCATCATCCCAGTCCTGCTTTACGGTGCAGAAGCATGGACCCTGTCAAAGGCGGATGAAAACACTTTAGGCTGTTTCGAGAGGAAAATTCTTCGGACGATTTACGGTCCCGTCTGCATAGACGGAGAGTGGAGGAGGAGATATAACATCGAACTGTACGGGCTGTACAGCGATACCGACCTAGCCAAAAAAATTCAAAACACAACGTCTACGATGGCTGGGTCATCTAGAGCGGATGGACACCAACGCCCCGGCCCGGAAAATCTTCGAATCCACACCGCAGGGACGACGCGGTAGAGGAGCACCGAGACTCAGGTGGCGCACGCAAGTGGAAGGGGACCTCAGCCAACTTCGCGTGCGAAACTGGAGACGGCTAGCTAGGGACAGAGCTGGCTGGCGAAGCTTGTTGGCTGAGGCCCAGGTCCACCCCGGACTGTAGCGCCACCTTAAGTAAGTAAGTAAGTTAAGTGTACATTATCAAGGTTCTTAATTTTATATCTAGTTTCTTCTTTTTGTCATTTTTATTATTCTTTTTATACATTTTTATAATTCTTAATTAGTCCTATTTGTCTATTTTCTGTGTATTTCTCTCGTTTTTCATTAAGTTTGTTAATTTTCTTTTGCTTAGTCTGTTGTGCTATTTCGTGAAGAACTTTTTCGTCAATTTCTTCTTTAGCTTTTGTAGGGGCAGTTTGTATGGTTAAATGATATCTGTTATTGTAGTTATTTAAAACTATCTGTAATTTCATTTGGCTTCGAAAAGTGTACTTCAATATCGTTTTCATTCAGAAAATGTATAATATGTTCTGATTTGAATTCGTTATCAGTAATGATCTTCTTTGGTTTTCCAAACTTTGAGATATGCTCTATTAAGATCGTTTTCTTACTTCTCCAATTTCTGTCAGTTATTGTGTATCCTTGGGGTGCCGTGGCGTAGTGGTTAGTGTGTGTGCTTACTACGCCGGAGATCTGGGTTCGAATCCTGCCATCGTCACCTGAAAAAAAAGACTTGTTCTTTTTCACGGTCCCCACCTCCGCGAGGGTCTGACAAGCCCTCCGAGAGTATCATTTGTCTTGAAAAACTTCTCAAAGTGTTTTCGGATTCGGCAAAAAATTGTAGGTCCCTTTGTATGTAAAAGAAATGAACACACCAGTATACATTGTTGAGAAGTTGGCCTTGGTTCACCTCGAGCGGTTGCGCCACTCTATTAATTATTTATTTTATTTTTATTGTGTATCCTAATGCAAACTTAGTTAATTTGTCTATTAAAGTAACGAATTTTTTCTTTTGTATGTGAAATATATCTAGGTGTATGATTTCGTTCTTGGGTTTTGGGGTTTCTGTAATATAGAATTTTGATTTGATGGGTTTCCTATCATACTTAATCTCTTGGCATTTTCTGCAATTATTTATTACTAACTGAATTTGTTCTAAGAGTTTGGGGAGATAAATTCTGTTTTTTTAGGTATAATATGTTTCATTAATTCCGCTATGCATGGATTCTTTCGTATGGTATAATGAGATCTGCTTATGAATTTCCTCCTCGGTTTTGATTTCGACTGCCCTATGAGTACATTTAATAAACTTCATACTTTCATTCATGGAAAATAATTGAATTATAATTTGTTGAACTTTATTATAGTCATGGTGTTCTACCTCAGAATATATACCTGTTGTTCCTTTTTTCATGAATCTAATTAATATATTTTTTATACTTTCTATTTCATTAAGAGGATTTAGATGAATAATTCTGCGTTTGTGGGATATTTCTATTTCATTTGTTATAACACTTTAGGTTAAAATTAATTGTGTTTTATATTTGTTTACAATTTCGTCTTTGATACCTATATGATTTAAATGTTGTTCCTCAACTGAATGAGCTCTTTCTGTGAGGTCCATATTAGATTCTGAGTTGTTATCTTCGTTAATTTTATGTGTATTTTCTAGCCTGCTAAGAAAATCTGCTACTTTGTTTTCCTTACCTTTGAGGTATTCAATTTCAAAATTATATTCTTGAAGTTACAAGATTCTTTGATGTCGTTGGGAGAAATCTTTCCCTTTGTATTTGCTATTAAGATATTTAATAGGAATATGGTCAGTTAAAATTTTAAAATGATTTCCATATAAATATGGTCGAAAATAATTGACCGAATACACTATTGCAAGGAACTCTTTGTCGGTTACACTATACTTTTGTTCATGCTTATTAAGGGTTCTGGATACGAAGCATACCGGGCGCCCATTTTGAGAAAGAACAGCACCTATGGCATAGTTACTTGCATCTGTAGTCAGTACGAAATGTTTATCATATTCAGGATATTTTAATATTGGATGTGAAGTAATCAGAGCTTTAAGATTTTCATATGCTGAAATATATTGGGGGTCTTTAATGTTAATTTTTTCGTCTTTCTTTAAGTATCTTATCATTGGGCAAGCAATCTTAGCATAATCTTTTACGAACTTTCTATAATACCCTGTCATCCCTAGGAAACCTTTAAGTTGTTTCTCTGTTTTTGGTATCTCTAAGTTATCAATTTCTTTTACTTTATTTGGATTTGGTTTAATCCCTTCTTTGGTCAACAAGTGTCCAAGAAATTCAGTATCCCTTTTCATAAAACTACACTTATCTGCTTGTATTTTAAGATTATGATTTTCTAGTTCTCTAAATATTTTTTCTAGTGAATGCATATGTTCTTCGTAGGTTGTGGAGAATATTAATATATCATCTAAGTAGACTACGCATATTTTGTTTATATAGTCCCGTAATATATCGTTCATTAGTCTCTGAAACGTTGCAGGTGCATTCTTTAGTCCGAAAGGCATCCTGACGTATTCATATAAACCTGATGGAGTCACAAAAGCTGTTTTTTCAATATCCTGTTCTGCTACTAAGATCTGATGATAGCCTCTTGCAAGATCTAAGGTACTAAAATATTGAGATTTCCCCAGTTTATCCAATATACTGTCGATATTTGGTATTGGGTACTTATCATCTACTGTTACTTGGTTCAACTTTCTATAGTCAACGACTATCCTGTACTTCTGTTTTCCTGAACTGTACAATTTTTTCGGAATAACTATTATTGGTGAACTATAATGACTATTACTTTTCCTAATGATTCCTTGTTTCTCCATTTCTTCCATTTGCCTCCATACTTCGACTTCGTGTTTTGGTTGCTACCTATATAATTTAGAGTTAATTTGTTCGTTGGCTAGGGTTTTTATTGCATGAAGTACTGTACTTGTGTTTGTTAATTGATCTCCTTCTTTGAAAATCAATTTTTTGTATTTATTTAAAAGTTTTTCAATCGACTCTTTTTCTAACTCATTGAGATGATTTGTTTGAATGTTGCAAACTTCGCTTATTTCCAACACATTAACTTCTTCAAGTAATATGGTTAAGAATGGAAGATGCTTATCATTCGTTAAAACAATTTCTTCTTTTTTCATATCTATAGTTTTAGCATTATTTCTTATCCAATCCATTCCTATAAGGAAATCGTATGGTTTGTTTAAAGCTACTTTTGTCCATTTGATTCTGGCATTGCAAGGTTGATCAAATTGTGTTGGACATTCTGTTTTTACCTGTGCCGTTTTGGTGACGGTACCTTGAATAGTATATATTTGAATTGGGATACCATTTATATTTTCATAAAGGTTTGATGGAACTCTAGTTGAGTTTAAAAGGCTAATGGTTGAACCTGTGTCAATTAATGCAATATAATCTGTATTTTCAAAGGTTAACTGAGTGCAAATTTTCCTTCTGTCCGTGGCTAGTTGATAAAAAACTCGTGATTTTCTATTTGGTTAGTTTCGTCTCCATTGCTTTCGTCTCCATTGCTTATTGTCTACCTCCATGGGTTCTAATATATGTTGTCTTGATCTGAATTGACCTGAGTTTTCATTATTTTGGGGTCTATTTTGAAACTGTCGATTATTCCATGAATATCTAGCTTGTCCTGATAAGTTGTTGTTTCTAACTTGCTCTGAATAATTGTTTCTATTAGGTTGATTCTGGAATAGTTGTTTCTATTAAATGGGTAGGGTTGTATCTGATTGTTTTTATCAAATTGTTTTTGGTTCGGGTGTTTTTTTTTATTAAGTTGATTACGTTGGTTATAAATATTGTTTCTATTATTTTGACTTCTTTGTTGATGGGTAAATGATTTTTCTGATTTTAAATTAAATTCATCCTGACCTAAGTATTTAAACACGGTTGTTCTAATGTTTGATATACTGTACATATTATAGATTTCTGCTCCTAATGCCGCTGCTGTTAGTTCTTTTATTTTAAAAATTAACGCACTATTAAGGCAATTTGCTATTTCTAAGCCATTTTCACTATAAGTTGCACATTCTGTTATGTAGTTTATTATAGTTTGAAATTTATCTAGTAATTGATTAATACTATTCACCTTTAGATTATGTATGATTCTTAAGATTGACCCTATGTCCTTCGTTGGGCGGAAATGTAACTTGAGCTTTTGCTTGCATTGTTCCCACGACGCTGGTGCTTCCACAGCCAGGTAGTTCTTCGCAGCTCCTTCGATTTTTTCGTTATAAATAACACTATATACCGCTTCTTGATTTATGATTCCATACTCGTCAAATATTTGTTCCACGGTCGCGATGAACGATGGTAACGTGCCTTGTTCTCCCGAAAATGATTTCAAATGTTTTACTCTTCTTTCTATCAATGTTCTTATGTTTTGAGCACCACTCTGACGGCTTAAAGTTTCTTAAAGTTTCCGTTAGAGGCACTAGACACTGTTCTTCTGTTGGTTGTGCCATTTTAAACAAAATTTGTTAAATTGTTTTTTATTTTTTTTTTTTTGGATTGACTTCAGATTATTAGTGTCTAAAAAAAACGGACACTTTATTATAATCAAATTACAATTTCCAAATTTTTATTTTGATTTTGATTTATATTTAAAATGCACTTTGTTACAATCACAATCGGTTGATGGATTGTTAGGCTTTTTTTCTTATCAAATTATTTTAAACTATCGTTTCGTTTCACTATCCTCCAGAATTTACTTAGAGGACAACCGACTGCGCCACTTATATTTTATGGCATTAACCGAACTAAAAAAAACACGTTTTCAGTTACTGGTAGCCACAGGCTAGTAGTACATTATTATACACTTTAATTAATTACAAATGTTAATCTAGAGTAACCCGCCGTCTTCAGCGTCGCTGCAGTTACTTTTCGACTTATATCGTATTACTGGGCGCCGATCGTTTAGCGGTGCCCTTCCTATATAGGCTCTTTCTGCTGATGTTGCCAATTTGGGTTCGATTACCTGACCTACTTGTGTCAGTTGTTTGTCGTACGTTGTTATTGCTGATGTTGCTGTTGTTGGTTCAATTACCTGACCTATTGGTGTTGTCATCAGTTAATTGTTTTATGGATTAGCTTTGTTTCAGCCAGAGGGCTTATCTTCTTTTTGTATTACTTCGGGAGAGGAATTCGCCTTGCGCTTCTTGCTAGACCTTCCATTTTGAGATCGTGTAAGATTCGCTCCATTTCAGTAAGCTTAGCTCGGAGTTCACTATTCTCCTTTTCTAAGCTCTTAATTTTCTCTGAGTCCTGGTTTACCGGTGGACTGCTTTTTCCGGATATGTTCGATTTAGGTGGTGGTGATCGATTAAGTTTTGTCCTTTTCTCAAAAGGATTTATAAGCAATAAAAGGCTCTCCCCAGAATCCGTAGAGCCTTCCTCCGAAGAGGGTGGATTTTCCAGCATAGCTGGGCTGCCACCTGGGGTAATCAAATCTTTGGTTTTGTTCATTGCAATTTTTTTTTAACTAGTCGTTTTTATGAGAAATAGGTAAGTCACTTCTATTTTCATTTTTAATTACAGCCGCCCCTTTGGAGACAGACACCGACCAGTGATTCGCACAATGTGTGACAGACGCTTCTGGATTTTAATTTAACCTTCAGATTCATCTATAATAAACTTGCTGCCAAAAGTTGCCCCAACCCAAATGGAGCAGCATTGACAGCATCCGTTGAAACATTAAAGAATACTTCTTCCGGTGGATTTTAGTCAGCTCTTACGACAGGCATACCTTACCTCAAGGCTATTCTAACCCCGACCTTGCAGGGGGAGTCAGAATTGAAGAAAAAACTAAAATCTTTCAGAAAAACATAATTTCGACGAGCCTTATTTAGGAGAAAGCCAGAAACAAAAAAAGTAGCAGGTTAGTTAAACGAGACTTTATTCCAGATGTCGTTTATATAAGGTTTTTAGCCACGCCAAATTTTAGGGGTCGATTTCTCAAAAATATTGAATTTGAGCCAAAAAATTGCATTTTTACGTACATTTAAGCGTAATTTGAAAATATCTGTAGATATATCTTATAAAGGTAGATTAAAGGCAAAATTCAAAATGCGGATTTAAAGCAAATATGTCAAATAAAAACCGTTTATTAGAATGCAAAAGGACAACGAGCTCCGGATCTGCACGTGGAATGTTAGGTCCCTTAACAGACCACGTGCAGCCGAGCAACTAGCGGAGGCCCTTAACGACTGCAAGGCAGACATTACTGCCATCCAAGAAATGCGGTGGGACGGGCCGGGCAAAAGAAGGATGAAAAACTGCGACATCTACTACGGCGACTGCTATCGGCATCAAAGACAGCGCCTATTTGGATGTGGTTTCGTTGTTGGAGGCAGACTTAGGCAAAAAGTCTTGAGCTTCAACCCTGTAAGCGAGCGCCTCGCGACGATCCGCATCAAGGCTAAATTCGCCAACATTAGCCTGATATGCGCACATGCCCCCACAGAGGAGAAAGATGACGAGACCAAAGATATGTTCTACGAGCTCCTGGACAAAACTTATGAGCAGTGCCCTAGCTACGACATTAAAATTGTCCTAGGCGATTTTAATGCCAAGCTAGGAAGGGAGGGCATCTTTGGTCGTACTGTCGGAAAGTATAGCCTGCACGACACGACCTCCGATAACGGATTCAGGCTGATCGACTTTGCTGCGGGGCGACACGTTGTGGTAGCTAGTACACAGTTCCCGCATCTCAATATCCACAAAGGGACATGGAGATCTCCCGATCAATCAACCGTCAACCAGATTGACCATATTGCGATCGACGCAAGGCACTCCTCCAGTATCATGGATGTCCGAACTTTCCGAGGGGCCAACATTGACTCGGATCACTACCTTGTTGTAGCCAAGGTACGGCTGCGGATATCCCGACCAGCGCCAAGTAATGGAAATACTGTGAGGAAGTTTGACGTCGGCCGACTACAATCGCAAGAGATCGCCAGGTCCTTCTCCAACCGAGTCTCTCAAAACCTTCTATGAAGTCCTATGCAACCAGCATCAAGTATTGATAGCCAGTGGCAACATTGCCAAAATGCCATCAGAGACGCCGCCTCTGAAGTGCTGGGTTTCACACGGCGACCACAACGAAACCCCTGGTTTGACGATGAATGCCGGCAAGCACATGCAGCTAAACAGGAAGCATACAAAGCGGCGCTGCACAGAAGGACTAGAGCTGCTCGCGAGCTCTACGAGCAGAGGAGGAGAGAGGAGCACCGGCTTCTCCGAAGGAAAAAGAGAGAGCACGAGAAGCGCGCGGTTGAAGAGATAGAGAGATGTTACAACAGGAATGAGGTTAGAAAGTTTTACCAAAGGATCAAAAGGTCCTGCCAAGGGTATAAACTTCGAACTGAAGCCTGTAAGGACCATCAAGGGAACATCGTTGTAGAATCGCAGTCGGTGCTGAGGATTTGGAAAGACCACTTCTGCAGACTGTATAACGGCGAGGAAGAACCAAATACCGCTGTCAGGCAGAACGAACCATTCAACCCGGGCGAAGACGTTACCGACGAAGCATACGAACGATACCGCCCACCCGACCTGGAGGAGGTGAAAGTAGCTGTGTCTAAGCTCAAGTGCAACAAAGCAGCCGGAGCAGACGGCCTAGCTGCCGAACTTTTTAAATCCGCTGGCGATGAGCTGGTTAGGAGCATGCACCAGCTCATCTGCAAGATATGGTCGGAAGAAAGCATGCCCGACGAATGGAACCTCAGCATTGTTTGCCCGATCCTGAAGAAAGGAGACCCTCTGAGTTGTGCCAACTACAGAGGCATAAGTCTTCTTAACATCGCATACAAGATCTTTTCTGCTGTACTGTGTGAACGCCTGAAGCCGTTTGTCAACAATCTGATAGGCACATATCAGTGTGGCTTTAGGCCAGGAAAGTCCACCATCGATCAAATATTCACACTGCGGCAGATCTTGGAGAAAACCCAGGAATTCCAAATCGATACACACCACCTCTTCATCGATTTCAAGGCCGCGTATGACAGCATCTATAGAGACGAGCTATATAGCGCAATGTCTAGTTTTGGCATCCCTGCCAAACTCGTCAGTCTGTGCAGGATGACGATGGAAAACTCACGCTGTTCCGTCAAGGTCGGCAAAGACCTCACCGACCCCTTTGATGTCAAAAAAGGATTTAGACAAGGCGACGCGCTGTCATGCGACTTCTTTAACATCATACTTGAGAGAATTGTGCAGAACTCTCGCGCCAACACCAGAGGTACAATCTTTCAAAAGTCCGTTCAACTACTTGCATACGCAGACGACATTGACATAATCGGTAGAACAAAGCGTGATGTCAGTGAAGCCTTCGTGAGTATTGGGACGGAAGCGGCGAATATGGGTTTAGCAGTCAATGAGGGCAAAACCAAGTATATGCTGTCATCAAGAAAAGACACCCAACACCGACGTCTTGGACAAAACATCACCATCGACAGCTATAACTTTGAGGTAGTTAGGGACTTTGTCTACCTTGGTTCCGCTATCAATTCAGACAATGACACCAGCGCTGAAATCAAACGAAGGATAACTCTTGCCAATCGCTGTTTCTTTGGGCTAAGAAGGCAACTGAGTAGCAAAGCCCTCTCTCGAGCAACTAAAGTGTCCATGTATAAGACCCTCATCATCCCAGTCCTGCTTTACGGTGCAGAAGCATGGACTCTGTCAAAGGCGGATGAAAACACTTTAGGCTGCTTCGAGAGGAAAATTCTTCGGACGATTTACGGTCCCGTCTGCATAGACGGAGAGTGGAGGAGGAGATATAACATCGAACTGTACGGGCTGTACAGCGATACCGACCTAGCCAAAAGAGTCAAAACACAACGTCTACGATGGCTGGGTCATTTAGAGCGGATGGACACCAACGCCCCGGCCCGGAAAATCTTCGAATCCACACCGCAGGGACGACGCGGTAGAGGAGCACCGAGACTCAGGTGGCGCACGCAAGTGGAAGGGGACCTCAGCCAACTTCGCGTGCGAAACTGGAGACGGCTAGCTAGAGACAGAGCTGGCTGGCGAAGCTTGTTGGCCGAGGCCCAGGTCCACCCCGGACTGTAGCGCCACCTTAAGTAAGTAAGTAGAATGCATATTATATATGACCACGCCTACAAGGGGGCGGTTTTCACTTTTTTGTTAAATGCCAATCACAATATACTTAAGCGGGGATAACGCGTACCAAATTTCAGCTTCCTACGACAACTTTGAATTTTCATGCTACTAAGTAAAGTGGGCGTGTCAGTGAACGGATTTTGAAAATGTTTACACTTGTACTGCTTCGGAACCTAGAAAGAACAGATATTAAGTTTCAAGTTTCTAGCTCAAAATTGAAGCGGATTGAACGTACGGACGGATAGACGGACGGACGGACATGGCTCATTCGACTAACAATTCGGTGTCGATCAAATGCTCTTGAGGTCTTGGAGGTCTACGGTGATTATTTCTATATGTTACAAACTATGAATCAAACTTAATATACCTCCTATCCTATGGGATGGGGTATAATAATTACATGGAATGCAAACGGCCTTTTGCAAAAAATTTACGAGTTAGAAGTATTCCTACGGAAGAATAATGTAGACATATGCCTGATTTCGGAAACTCACTTTAAAAAGGCTTCGGCACGCAAAATAAAAGGTTATATCAACTAGCACGCACATCATCCTTCAGAAAATTCGAGAGGTGGATATTCTCTCTACATTAAAGACTGCATTAAGCACTCCAAAAATGATGCAAATAAGGTTATTAAGGTTACAGTCTCAGTAAAATTAAGTCACATAGATTACAACCTCGCGCCGAGCTATTTTCCTCCACAGTATCGGCTGGCAGATGAAGATCTTGCGGCAGGGTCTTCTAATCGACGAGAAAGCCAACATATTGGTCAACCGACAGAAATAAAAAAACTGATCTCGTCGACTTCTTTATCGCCAAGGAAGTACCTCGTTACCTTATGAATGTAGAAGAACGCTTTGATCTCTGTTCAGATCACTCTCGCAGCGGAAGCCTAGCGAAAAAGAAAAGACCGCCTAGATTTACTACTTTGAAAAAGAAGACGAATTAGATAAACTCGTGAGAGTTATTCAGAGCACTGCGTGGAATAACACTTCTTTTCGGAGGCCGAGTTATCGAACAGCGGAACAATATATCCGCGAGAAATAGAAGAGCTTATATGCGAAAAGAGGAGAGCGCGAAAGAGATGGCAACGTTCACAAGCACCTCTGCATAAGACCATCTTGAACCACCTTTCTAACAAACTGAGGCACGAAATTCAAGATTAAAAAGTCGTGGGACTTCTGCTTACCTCGAAAGTTTTACTGCCGATAAAGCTTCGAACTACTCCCTTTGGAAATCAGTCAAGTCCGTTAAGAAGCCCATAGCAAACTATGCGCCATTATTTTTGGCTTATTTGCAGATTACCTAGATGAAACATTCAAACCGTTTGACGGGGAACCGTTGGTCGAGGAGCTCAATCCTCATGCGGAACAAGATAAGAATAGCATAAAAACCGTTTCATTGGCTGAACTCCGTCAAACGATAAATAATCTGAAAAACAACAAAGCCCCTGGCTACGACTTAATTACTAGCGAGATCTACTATCTCTCTCTTAGCTACTCTATATCATTAACGCCTCCATGAGAGTTTTATACGTTTCAAGGCAGTGGAAAGTGGCCGAGGTAGTAATGGTTCCGAAACCAGGAAAATGTTCGAACGACAGAAAGTCATTTAGACCTATTTCGCTACTGTCGATAATATCTAAGGTATTTTTTTTTTTTTTTTTTTTTACAAAAAAGCAAATGATAGAAACATTATTATTACAACAGATAAAAAGTAAATTACAACAAGTAAAAAAAAAAACATAAAAATAAAAGTATATTTAATATTTAAGACAAATAACACCGAAGCAGCCTCTTAAGTTTGGCTTTGTCCATGTCAAAGTCTAAAATACTGGTATGTGCGTTGTAGGTGTAACACATACGGCTGATAGGCTCATTTTTCCCATAATTTGTTCTGTGCCGTGGAACGTGTAAAAGCTGGATTCTTCGGAGGTTATGAGAGCCTCCACGAAATTTAAAGCTTATACTAGATAGAAGGTCCGGTGCATCTATTAGACCTTGGATCAATTGCTGAAAAAAAATCAAGTCATTATTTATCCGTCTTTGGGAGAGACTTTGAATGTTAAGCAGTTTAAGCCGGGTAATTCTAACCCCCTTCGGGTAGGGGTTAGAATTTACCCGAGGTAAGGCATGCCTGTCGTAAGAGGCGACTAAAATCCACCCTCCGTATGCCGAGCGCGTAGCGCATACAAACTATGCAATGGACAAAACAAAAGATTTTATTACCCCAGGTGGCAATCCAGTTTCACTGGCAAATCCACCCTCTTCGGAGGTAGGCTCTACGGATTCTGGGAAGAGCCATTTATTGCTTATAAATCCCTTTTTGAAAAAATCAAGGGTGCCTCGATCTCCACCAGCTGGATCAAAGGTCTCCGGGAAAGGAAGTCCGCCGGTTAATCAGGACTCAGCGAAAATTAAATGCTTTGAAACGGAAAACAAAGAACTCCGTGCTAAGCTTAATGAAATGGAACGTCTCTACCATGAGCTTAAAAGCGAAGTAGATTCCTTACGTAAAGAAAATGAAGCCTTAAGGAACCCCCGTGGTACTATAGTATGCGAGGAAACGCCGAAACGTCAATGTGAATACCAGACGGACGAGGAAGAACTTGCACGCGAAACGAATCCGGTCTTTAGGAAAAGGCTTACCAAGAAACGAAAGGCCGGTTCTTCACCCGAAGTAGAAACCGTGCAGCAAAAAGAAGAAACACCAGTCGTATCAAACAAAGCGACAGGAATACCCCAAGAAAAAAACCGCCGACCACCTGCAATAGATGTCGTTGGGATCGCGGACTACGGAAAGTTGCGAAACATCCTTAAAAATACTCTTGGGACGAAATATAACTTAACATCACTTCGAAACAACGTATGGAAAGTTAACGTCGATGACTCTGATGCCTATCGGTCACTGTCACAAAAGTTAAATTTAGAGAAAATCCAATGGTTTACTTATGAAAATCACCTCGAAAAGCCGCTGCGGGTTATAGCGAGGGGACTACACCCATCCTGTACCAAGGACGAAATAATACAAGACGTTCAAGCCCAAGGCTTTAAAATTCTTGACGCCGTGAACATAATAAAGAAAGAGAAGCAACGTACGGACGAAGGCAAAGATTCCGCTGTTGTCCGACGCGGCCAGCAACTAGAACTGAAAATATTAACGAAATCTACAAAATTAAATCAATCCTTAACATCAAGGTAAAAATCGAGCCCAAGCGGAAGGGCAACAGGCTAGTTCCCCAATGTAAGCGATGCCAGGGTTTCCGACATACGCAAGCGTATTGCCAGAAAAAGCCGCGATGCGTAAAATGCGCCGGCGAACATCTCTCGACGGATTGCAATGTCAGCAGTCAGGCCCCCGCGGTTTGTGCCAATTGCAGGGGAAGTCACCCAGCGAGCTACCGAGGTTGCGAAATTGCCATTGAGTTGCAAAAATGACATGAAGCTCCGAAGAAAAATACTGAAAATAAGGGCTCAAGCCTAAAACCTCCTAAAGTAGATAAGCCAAAAACCCCTAAGTCGACAAGGGATAAGGGTTTGATTAAAGGCAAAATTCAAAATGCGCAAGAAAACGTCGCTGGTCCTAGTTCCCACCGGAGTCAAAAGAGAGAATCCACACTTGTTGGTCCAAAATCGTACGCTCAAGTCGCGTCACGTGAAAGTAAGCCACAATCGGCCGCATCAGATTCGGTCTCTCAAATTCTAGGCATGATTTTAGAAAAGTTTGAGCAACAGGCGAAACTTAATCAAGTAATATTCAACAAATTGAGCGAGCTCGAGTTTTAACCTCGAAAAACATTTAATAAAAAATCATGAATATGGGAAAGTCAATCAAAATAATTACATGGAATGCAAACGGCCTTTTGCAAAAAATTGACGAACTAGAAGTATTCCTACGGAAGAATAATGTAGACATATGCCTGATTTCGGAAACCCACTTTAAAAAGGGTTCAGCACGCAAAATAAAAGGTTACATTGACTATCACGCGCATCATCCTTCAGAAAATCGAGAGGTGGATCCTCTCTCTACATTAAAGACTGCATAAAGCACTCCAAAAACGAAGAAATAGAACTTGACTCTATGCAAATAACCTCAGTCTCAGTAAAATTAAGTCACATAAATTACAACATCGCGACGAGCTATTTTCCTCCGCAGTATCGGCTGGCAGATGAAGATCTTGCTCTGCTCTTTGATTCACTTGGGTCAAACTTTATCATCGGCGGGGACTTTAACGCGAAAAATACTTTTTGGGGCTCACGGTGCAATTCAACAAGAGGCAGAGCCCTCTTTAAAGCAAGTACAAAACGCGGCGTGATCTTCTTATCGACGGGAAAGCCAACATATTGGCCAACCGACAGAAATAAAATACCTGATCTCGTCGACTTCTTTATCGCCAAGGGGGTACCTCGTTACCTTACGAACGTAGAAGAACGCTTTGATCTCTGTTCAGATCACTCGGCAGTTCTTTTGAAAATCGGCGGAAGCCTAGCGAAAAAGAATAGAGCGCCTAGATTAACTAACAACAACACCGACTGGGACGGCTTTAGAAAATACTGCAAAGAAAACATAGCTTTAAATGTACCGCTCAAAACGCCACTTGAAATAGAAGACGAATTAGACAAACTCGTGAGAGTTATTCAGAGCGCTGCGTGGAATAACACTTCTTTTCGGAGGTCCGAATTATCGAACAGCGGAACAATATATACGCGAGAAATAGAAGAGCTAATATGCGAAAAGAGGAGAGCGCGCAAGAGATGGCAACGTTCGCGAGCACCCCCGGATAAGACAATCTTGAACCACCTTTCTAACAAACTGAAGCACGAACTTCAAGATTTTAAAAGTCGCGAGACTACTGCTTACCTCGAAAGCTTGACTGCCGATAAAGGTTCGAACTACTCTCTTTGGAAAGCAGTCAAGTCCGTTAAGAAGCCTATAGCACACTCTGCGCCATTAAGAAAAGCCAACGGCGAATGGGCAAGAGAAGACAAAGAAAAAGCGGATTTATTTGCAGATTACCTAGAAGAAACATTCAAACCGTTTGACGGGGAACCTTTGGTCGAGGAGCTCAATCCTTATGCGGTACAAGATAATTATAGTATAAAAACCGTGTCATTGGCTGAACTTCGTCAAACGATAAATAATCTGAAAAACAACAAAGCCCCTGGCTACGACTTAATTACTAGCGAAATTCTAAAGGAGCTACCGAAAAAAGCTTTGGTCAAGATACTCTATATCATTAAAGCTTCCATGAGAGTTTTATACGTTCCAAGGCAATGGAAAGTGGCCGAGGTCATAATGGTTCCGAAACCAGGAAAATGTCCAAACGACAAAAAGTCATACAGACCTATTTCGCTACTGCCGATAATAGCTAAGGTGTTCGAGAAACTGTTGCTTAAAAGGTTGCAACCAATCATTGAAGAAAGACGATTGATTCCGGATCACCAATTCGGATTTAGAAAAAAACATTCAACAATCGACCAGGTCTATCGTATAACAAACGAAATCGAAAAAGCTCTGGAAGCGAAAAAGATATGTACTAGCGCTTTTCTCGACGTATCGCAAGCCTTCGATAAGGTGTGGCACGAAGGCCTGAAGTACAAATTAAGGCTTTGCTTACCAGAAAAACTCTGTAGAATCTTAGAGTCTTACCTTAAAGACAGAATATTTCGCGTAAGGTACGAAAATGAGTACTCGGAATTCAAAGAGATAAATGCCGGTGTCCCGCAAGGAAGCGTTCTCGGCCCAATATTATTTTTGCTCTATACAAGAGACATACCCCACGATGAGGGAACAATTTTAGCTACGTTCGCAGATGACACTGCTATTCTCGCTATTGATACGACAGTTGAATTATCAACAGGGAAACTCCAGCGCGCTTTAGACAAAATATGCGACTGGACGAAGAGCTGGCGAGTTGTCCTTAACGAGACTAAGTCAACGCATGTTAACTTTACTTACAAAAAGATAAACAACAAACCTTTATTCATTAACTCGGTACAAATCCCGTACTCAAATGAAGCGAAATATCTAGGAATGACTCTAGACGCAAAACTTAAATGGAAGCCGCACGTTAAAAAGAAACGCGACGAGCTCGAAATCAAGTTAAGAGAAATGAATTGGCTTATCGGAAGATTTTCGAAACTAAGCATATATAACAAACTGCTTTTGTATAAGCAAGTGCTAAAACCATCTTGGACGTACGGTATACAACTTTGGGGTTGTACTAAACCAAGCAATATATCTATTTTAGAAACTTTTCAAAATAAGACACTCAGAGCAATCGTTAATGCTCCATGGTATATAAGAAATAGCGATCTACACCGAGATCTAGGAATCGCAACCGTGTCTGACGAGGTAACAAACTTTGCTCGCAAACTTAGTACTCGTCTTCGCGGACACTGCAACAATGAAATTATCCGAACTTTGGATCAGACAAATCTTACGCGCCGACTACAACGAATGAGACCGTTAGATCTAGCAGCATAAGATGAAACCGCATAAATTGACGGTATTGTAGGTGCCTTCCTTGGAAGGCAGCCTGCCACACGCGATTATTACAGAAGCTTGAACTACTTGTTAAGGAAACTTAGTCGTAGTCTGACGGAAAATGGGAGGTTTTTTAGTGAGTAAGAATCTCACACTACTATGAGCACGCGCGGCCGGTCCTCGTAGTGCCTATAAAGGTTTTTCCTACCCACAGAAAAAAAAAAAACAAAAAAAAAAAAAATTTTGAGCTACTAATGAAGCGTAAGAGACGTTTTGGGGTAGTCGTGCTAAGATCACTAAGATCATTATAGAAGAAAGCTCTAAGGTGAAGATTTCGGTTCTTAGAGAGAGCGGGGCACGTGCCGAGAAGGTGGAGAGTGGTCTCTTCTAGCTCCTCATTCATGCAGCTCCTGCACAAATTGTAATAACAGCGATTGTAGCACCCATTTACGATCTATTAAGAGCTATCAAACTCCTAGAGCATTTAAGATCTAGCTTATGCCAAATCTGTTTCTTTACTAGACAGGTACTACCACTAGTCCATTTGAGATATGTTCTTTCTATTATATCCAGTTTTATCATGAGTTTGCATGTCGAAATTCGAATGCCTAAGTGCCTGTTTTCATTTGGTTTATCCTAACCTGATGTGTCAGAATTACTATGGTGAGGGGAAGCGCCAGTGTGGTGGCCACCGTTCAACCTCAGTTTTATTTTGAGAAATAAATTTTGAGTTAAGTTAGAATAAACCAAATGAAAACAGGCAGAGTCGAACCTGGCTTCAACCTGGCTTCAAATGCATGGAAACGCGGTTTGAGTCGAAACAGGTTTGAGTCGAATCGAACAAAGCTATTGTAAAGGGAAAGCGTGACGTAAGAGTCATTAAATTCTTTAGACCAACGCTTAATAAAGCCAAGCATGCAATTGGATTTATTTACAATGTAGTTTATGTGTTTTGAAAAGTCAAGGTTTTGACTAAAGAAAACACCAAGATCCTTAAAATGTTCAACACGGCAAAGAGCATGCTCACTGATGGAGTAAGAGAATGTTGTTACGATACGCTTTTTAGAAAAAGTGATAACTTGACACTTAGCTGGATTGAGGAAAAGACCGTTTTTGTTACACCATGTAGCAAAGCGGTTTATATCAGTCTGAAGAAGAACATGGTCATCAGAACTCTTAATAGTTCTAGATATCTTCATATCGTCTGCATATGATAGAATTTCGCTATAAGCTACACACGAAGGCGCATCGTTTATAGCAAGAATGAATAAGAGTGGGCCTAGATGACTTCCCTGGGGAACGCCGGAAATGGCAGGAAAAGAAACTGAAAAAAGTCCTCTAAATTTAACTTGGTAAGATCTTAAATGAAGATAAGACATAATCCAACAGATGAAATTTGGTGGAAAGCCAAGAGAAGTAAGCTTAAAACCAATAATTTCATGCGAAATCAAATCGAAAGCTTTGGAAAAGTCGGTGTAAACGCAATCAACCTCGAAGCCATTTTCTACTGCATCAGAACATTTTCTATAAAACGATAAAAGGTTAGTTACGGTAGACCTATTTTTAACGAAACCATGCTGTTCTTTGCAAATTATGTTTCGGCAGTAAAATATAAGGCTATCGCAAATTAGTTTTTTAAACACTTTTGGAATGGTTGAAAGTTTAGCAATCGGCCGGTAGTTCACAATATCACATTTAACACCTTTTTTAAAGACAGGCGTAATAAATGAGAGTTTCCACATGGAGGGGAAGTGACCGGACGATAGCGAAAGTTTGAATAAATTTTGTAAAGGAGTGGCAAGAACATCCTTACAGTTTTCTAAAATGATAGGTGGTATACCGTCTGGACCAGTAGAACAATCGTCTTTAAGGCTAGACAAGAGCTCATAAATAGTTTCTAAATGTACTGGTATATCACAAAAATTAACTTGAGCAGATTCTGTGAGATATTTAAAATAATCAGTGTCGACAGTAAATAGAGAATCTCTAAATGATTTGGAAAAGTGATCAGCGAAAAAATTGCATATCGTGCCAGGATCGTTGGAAGAACTGCCATTATATTTGAGAGTGGATGGATAGCCATCAACTTTTCTTTTAGAGTTAACAAACTTCCAAAATTCCCTGGGATTAGTTTTAAAATCTGAACCAATTTGAGAAACATAGTTGTAATACAAACGCTCTGCGAGAGCATTGAATTCACTGAAATGAAACATGAAATTATCAAGGTCAAATGTACTCAAATTTGTGATGTACTTTTTCCATGCTTTATTGCGTTGATTACGTAGGACTTTCAGTTCCTTGGTATACCATGGGTGGCTGAAGTTAGAGTTCTTGTTTTTCTTTATAGGTATAGTATTACTGATACAGGTATTGAGTATAGAATAAAATTTTTCTACAGAGTGCTCAAGGTCACTGGAGCAAACTATTTTAGAAATACCGGATTTATTCAGTTCGTCAGATAGTGTGCGAAAGTTAGCCTTTCGGAAGTCAAAAGTGTATGAACAGTCAAATGAGTGGACATTCTCATGTATGTGACAGTTCAAGTCAAGAAAAACATCCAACGGGGGATGGTGAGTATCTATCTTAGTAATGCTGCACTTGGATTTACAAGCAACAGTACTAATTGCGTCAGAAGTAAAGACCAAATCGAGTATTCGATTATTTATGTTTTTTATACAGCTTACTTGCTGTAAGTCAAAAGAAATAATGTTATCTAACTTGTTAAGTGCTGCATGTGGTGACGAAATATGAGGAATGAAATGCGAAACATCATCAGATAAGACCCATTTCAAAGCAGGAAGGTTAAAATCCCCAAAGAGCAATACCGTACTTTGTCCACAGGCTAAATGAAAAATAAACTCAAGGGCCTTAGCAAGCTCAGAATAAATTTCAACGGGACTATCGGGGGGGATGTACACATTAACAACATATACGAATTTGGGTAAAATATCAAGTTTGACACATACAACTTCGGCATTAACAGTAAATGGAAATTTAACTTTGTCCGAGGTGATATGATCCCGAACAGCAATTAAAATTCCACCGCCTAACGCTTCGAGATCATCTTTATAACGATCTCTTCTATATACAAGAAACTCTTTGGTGAAGAGTTCTGCATCAGTAGTGCTAGCATTAAGCCATGTTTCAGTCAAAATAATGACATCATGCGGAAAAACCAAAGAATTTTTAAATATATCATCTGTTTTATGTTTGCTACGGATGGATCTTACATTTTGATACAAAAAACATAGTCTACTATTTAGTTTTTTGAAATATTATTTGGTTGCTTAGATTTTGAGGGCCTGTATGCAAACTCTTTGACTAGAGTGTTAGACGGCCAAAGCCTATGATCACAGATTGACTCAAAGATAGAAGGAGGAACAACTATTTTGAATGAAGATACGAAACTATCAGGCTTGCTAAGTTTCATACAGCTGAACAAAGTTTACGTTAGCAACGACCTTTTGAGATATCAGATGATGAATAATGTCACCAGGTGGTTGGTGCAAATCATAACTTCAGTGATTTACACCAACTTTGAAGTAAATCACTGAAGTTATTAGACAACTTAGTGATATCCTGCTTGAAGGAAGATATCTTAAAAGCTAACTGGGAGAGCGATATCCTTTTGCATGGAGGGCAGTACCAAAAGGCTACGTCGGAGGAATTTACCTTCTCAAGAAATGCAGTGGTAGAGTCAACGCATTTAGCATGAAATAAGTTGCCGCAAGGACCATAGCAAGTAAAAAGAGGGATGTTAGCCTTGCTTTCACAGCACCTTTCAGCCGAACAAGCCATAATAAAATAATTTTTTTTAGCTAAACAGAAACAACGAGAGAAGTACCTAATGTCTCGTAAAATTAATAATAATGAAATATATATTATATACAAAAAAAAAAAAGTAAAATCAAAGGGAATTTATCGGGGCTCGAACCTTGGTCACCGTACACAACACTCAAGGATCTTACCGCAGAACCACCGCCTGTCGCACAGTTCCTGTGTGGATATTAGCTATTAAAGCAAATGAAGAAAAAAGACTATGATAGCAAACGAGAATTAAGCTTTACGGAAAGCACAAGGAAAACAAATTAAAAAGGGCTTTTGAGTTTTAAATGTGAGTTGGATTAGAAAAGATGATTTGAGTTAAGAGAGCAAAGCTATAGAGGAAAAAACCGTTTACAACCAACAGCACGAAGGTCAATGCAAGCAACCAGTATAGAAAGAAAAATACTAGGTACACTGAATAATAAATGAAAATTAGATTATACGGAAGAACAATTATATAATTATATAAAAAGCTAAGAAGGGATGAAAAAATAAATATTACTCATCAAATACGCCTACATACACAGCTTCAAAGCACAGAAATGAAAAAAAGAAACAAGTTAAATTAAGTATAAAATTACAACAATAGCACAGAAACAATTGAAAAACCGTCTACACTCTACAGCATGCAAGCACAAAACTGAAAAACTATTGCTTAAAAGGTTGCAACCAATCATTGAAGAAAGACGATTGATTTCGGATCACCAATTCGGATTTAGGAAAAAACATTCAACAATCGACCAGGTCTATCGAATTACAAACGAAATCGCAAAAGCTCTGGAAGCGAAAAAGATGTCTACTAGCGCTTTTCTCGACATATCGCAAGCCTTCGACAAGGTTTGGCACGAAGGCCTGAAGTACAAGTTAAGGCTTAGCTTACCAGAAAAACTCTATAGAATTTTTGAGTCTTACCTTGAAGACAGAATCTTTCGCGTAAGGCACAAAAATGAGTACTCGGAATTCAAAGAGATAAATGCCGGTGTCCCGCAAGGAAGCTTTCTCGGCCCAAAATTATTTTTGCTTTATACAAGAGACATACGCCACGATGAGGGAACAATTTTTGCTAAGTTCGCTGACCACAATGTTATTCTCGCTATTGATAAGGCCGTTGAATTATAAACAGGGAAACTCCAGCGTGCTTTAGACAAAATATGCGACTGAACGAAGAGCTGGCGAGTCGTCTTTAACGAGACTAAGTCAACGCATGTTAACTTTACTTAGAAAAAGATAAACAACATACCTTTATACATTAACTACGTACAAATCCCGTGAAGCGAAATATCTAGGAATATTTATTTATTTAATATCTAGACGCAAAACTTACATGGAAGCCGCACAGTAAAAAGAAACGCGACGAGCTCGAAATCAAGTTAAGAGAAATGAATTGGCTTATCGGGAGATTTTCGAAACTAAGCTTATATATCAAACTGCTTTTGTATAAGCAAGTGCTAAGACCATCTTGGACGTACGGTATACAACTCTGGGTTTGTTCTAAACCAAGCAATGTATCTATTTTCGAAACTTTTCAAAGTAAGACACTCGGAGCAATTGCTCCATGGTTACGGTGACCATGCGTCCTCTTTTAGGAAGGACAGTCCTCTTTTTGCGTATCGTGTCCTCTCTGTTTTTTTGTCCTAAAAAGGACAGTACTTTGTCCTCCTTTTACTAAATTGTCCTTCCAATGTCCTCTTTTTCCGTTTAAAACCATTTTTCACCAAAAAAAAATAGAAACACAATAAGTACTTTCCTCATTCTTAATTCATTTAAGTAAACATAAAAAGTAGGCAGCATTGGTTTTAATCATTGAATTCTTTCATCTCCTTTCTGCTATTGTGAATAGTTTGCAATCTGTCATTTTCATCTGTCACGTTAGTGTTGTTGACATTCTTCGTGCTCTTTGTTTATTTTGTGATTGTTACGCAAATTAGTTTATAACAGTTTTTTAAAGTGAGTATTGAGTAATTATTTGGGTAAACATTATTCTCAATGCTGTATTGAATTATTATTTTGAACCTTCAGATGGCACCCAAAAGGAAATGCATCTTCAATGACGAACTTAAAAAAGAGTTTCCGTACATAACAAAAACTTTTAGCGAAAGTGACGTACGGTGTCCAAAATGTTTTGCAAATTTTTCTATTGCAAACAGCGGAAGGGCAAATATCAAGCACCACCTGGAAAGTAATAAGCATAAAAAGGCTGTGCTCGATAGCTGCAGCAGTAAGCAAATAACAAATTTCGTGCGGAACAAACAATTTGACAAGAAGGAAAAAGAGCTAGCCCTTGCCGAAGGAACTTGGGCTTACCATTCCGTGAAGCATAATTTTTCATTTAGATCCAACGACTGCACTTCTAAGCTAATCAAGTCATGCTTTGAGGAAAAGTATGCGTGTCCCCGGACGAAATGCGAAGCGATTATCAAAAATATCTTCGCCTCCCTTTCCTTAGATTTGATAAGAGCTGACTTATCTCAGGCCACTTGCATAACTATGTTCTTGGACTGCTCAAATCATGGATCCCTTAAGCTCTGTCCCATGTTGGTGCGGTTTTTCTTGCCAAATAAAGGAGTACAAGTCAAAATATTAAGTGTCAAGGAACTTCCGGGTGAAAACTCTGACATAATTTCCAAAAGTCTTCAAGACACTTTGAATCATTATGAAATAACAAGAAAAATGGTAGCGTTTTGTGCAGACAACACAAATTGCAATTTTGGGGGTGCAGCTAGAAGGGGAAGAAACAATGTTTTTCATAAAATGCAGGATTTGATTGGTAGAAAATTAATTGGTGTTAACTGTGTTGCCCATATTATGAATAACTGCATCCAAACTGCTTCTGACTTGCTCCCTGTTGACGTTGAAGTTCTTATAATTAAAATGTATTCTTTTTTTTATATTTACACGGTTAGAGTGGAGAGGTTCAAGGAAATATGTGACAATGCTGATGTTGAATACAAAAAACTGTTGGGGCACAGCAAAACACGCTGGCTGACTTTATTCCCTGCCTTAGAGCGGATATTAAGACTTTTTAAACCTTTAAAAGAATATTTTCTGATGCAAGAAAAATGTCCTACAGTGCTCTTAAAGTTCTTTAATGATCCATGTGCTGAATTATGGCTTCTTTTTATTCAAAGTCAAGCATCCATATTCCACAAATGCAGTCTGAATTTGGAGTCTCAAAATATTTCAATGACAGAAGCTTCAATAGCCTTAAGAGACTTTAAATTAAAACTTATAGAAAGGAAGGCTGAAGTTTTTTTACCATTCACAGTTAAAAATGTTCTTTTAAAGCTGGAATCAGAAGGTAATGCCGATTCATTCAGTTTTAAAGCCCAAGTAAGTGCTTTTTATCAAGCCTGCATTGACTATTTAAGTCAGTGGGATATCGCATTTCAGGATGTGGAACATTTTGAATGGGTGCTTTTAAATAGAGTTCCATCTTGGGAATGTATTGAAAAAAGTTTTTTTAGTGTCGTGGAATTTAGAAAAGACATAGAAATCAATGATCAGAAGTTATTTGACGAGGTCACTTGTGTAAAGCAATATGCCACTGAAGATAAAATTAATAATTGGAAAGTGGACACTTTGGAACCCGATAAAAAATGGGTGGAAATTTTTAAACATTTATATGAAAGGCAAGTAAAATATGAAAATATATTAAAGCTCGTAGAGTTTTCGCTTTCGCTTCTAGCTTCCAATGCCCCCACCGAAAGAGTATTTTCAATATCAAATAACATTTGGAGACCAGAGAAATCACAATTAAAAGTAGATACGCTAGAGGCAATGTTAATGACAAAGTGCAATTACGACTTTGACTGTATAGACTTTAAAATCTTCTTAAAAAATCGGGATGACATCTTAAAAAAAATACATTGCGATGAAAAGTACAAAAACTAGTTTCTTTGAATTGCACTTATTTGTATGGTCATGTATTTAAGTATTTATTTTTTTTAACTGTTTTCTTAAAACTAATATAAACTGACATTAAAATGTAATATGAAGTACAAAATATTTTAATAAAATTATCCGTTACGTTTAAAAAATGTTGTCCTCTTTTTTGCTTCTGAGAAAATGGTCACCGTATCCATAGTACATAAGAAATCGACATGAGAAATCGATCGATGACACGCCTACTAGGAACGATCTGCCGATTTTGTTTTTACTTTTTATATCTTATTTTTATTAGGAGGTGCTTAATGTCAAATTAGAAGCTTTTCACGACGTCTTACGAAAAAGGTATGTACTAGCGCTTTTATCGACGTATCACAAGCCTTCGATAAGGTGTGGCACGAAGGACTGAAGTGCAAGCTAACCAGAAAAGCTCTATAGAATCTTAGAGTCTTACCTTGAAGATATAATCTTTCGCGTAAGGTATGAAAATGAGTACTCGGAATTCAAAGAGATAAATGCCGGTGTCCCGCAAGGAAGCGTTCTTGGCCCAATATTATTTTTGCTGTGTACAAGAGACATACCCCACGATGAAGGAACAATTTAAGCTACGTTCGCTGACGACACTGCTATTCTCGCTATTAATACGACAGTTGAATTATCAACAGGGAAACTCCAGCGTGCTTTAGACAAAATATGCGACTGAACGAAGAGCTAGCGAGTCGTCCTTAACGAGACAAAGTCACCGCATGTTAACTTTACTTAGAAAAAGATAAACAACATACCTTTATACATTAACTACGTACAAATCCCGTACTCAAATGAAGCGAAATATCTAGGAATGACTCTAGACGCAAAACTTACATGGAAGCCGCACGTTAAAAAGAAACGCGACGAGCTCGAAAACAGGTTAAGAGAAATGAATTGGCTTATCGGAAGATTTTCGAAACTAAGCGTAAGTAACAAACTGCTTTTGTATAAGCAAGTGCTAAAACCATCTTGGACTTACGGTATACAACTATGGGGTTGTACTAAACCAAGCAATATATATTTTTTAGAAATTTTTCAAAATAAGACACTCGTTAATCAGAGCAATCGTTAATCGTTAAAAATGCGACTGAACGAAGAGCTGGCGAGTCGTTCTTAACGAGACTAAGTCAACGCATGTTAACTTTACTAAGAAAAAGATAAACAAAATACAGTCTTCATCTCGCGTGCATCACCCCTCCCCCCCATCCTCTATTACCAATTTTCTTGTCTTGCTCTACTGTTTCCTTTTGCTTGTCGCTGCTGGTATCAACACTCCAATGCACGGTTGGAGTGTCGCTGCCAGCAGTGGCAAGGAGCGTATAGCGGATTGTTGATGATTTTTTTTTTTTGCTTGAATTTACCACACAATGCTATGTACAGGCAATAGTACTTGCAAAGTATTGTTGTGGTGTTTCTTTGCGAGGATTTTCACGCAACAATCCAGCTTAGCGTTTGTCGTTTATTTATTGTTTCCGAGCAGTTGTATTGTCTTGCGCAGATGAATGACTTCCGTGTCGACATTTGCAACATTCGTGGGCTGCGGAAAAACCTCATTGCCGCGTACGTCCATGTCCGTACTTACAGCCCAGCTGTTTTGGCTCTAAGTGAAACGCAGGTATAAGGCAAAGATCCTGTAACAAGTCAACCCGATCCGGGTTTTAAACTCCCTGGTTATCGCTTAGAGCCATTATTCTTTCCACATCGTGGCCTCTTTATTTATATTCGTGATGATATTGTCTACCATATTCCTCCACAACTCAACACCTATTCCAACCCGGAATTCAACTTCATGTGGATAGATTTCACCGTCAGTTCAGTTTCTCTCTGAGTGTTGTGGGGTGAACACTTCTTGAAACCTTTAGTTTTTGCTCTAACATTAGTTAACTACCTAAAATGAATTGCTCAGTTTGCCTCGATAAATTTACACGAAACAATAATTTAAAGATTTGTTGTGCAGTTTGTGACGGACTATTTCACTAATGTGTGAATATTCTGAAGTAAGAAGCTATTTCTATGAAATCAAACGGAGTACCTTTTTGCTGTGACAAGTGTACTGCACTTAAACGCCGTTCGCTTCATAAAAGTGCTCAGTCAGGAGTCAGAAGAGACGCAGCTTCGCTTCTACAACACCAGCCGCCTCAACTGGTAAAACTGGCAGACCTCATCCTCCATCTCGCCATGAAGAAGATATTACGCTTCAGAAAATCTACGACGAAATTGCTAGCCTGAAAGACATTAATACCCAATTCCTTGCTTCCATCAACGAACTGAAGGAAGAAAATACGGCGTTAAAATATAAAATTCGCTGGTTTGAAAGTAAGCTCAACTGGCAGCAGCAATATTCTCTCAACAACTGCATTGAAATTGTGGGTTTAAGTGACGTTGATGACTCAAACTCTCTGAGTGCAGCACAAAAAGTCTTTCGCGATGCACTGGATGTGGAGGTGACTCATGGTGACGTCGAAGCATGCTACGTCAAAAAAGAGTGTGTTAGAAATGCGAACGCAAAATCAACTGGCTCCGGTTCATCGTCAAAGAAACCCATCATTTGCGTGAAATTCTCGGAGCGCGCTCTCAAACACCGAATTATGCAAGCGAAAAAGAAAATGAAAAAAGACATTCACGCAAGTGTACCAGACGGCAATGGCAGCGGCAGCAGTGGTGGCAGTGGGAGCGGCAGCGGTGACAGCAACGACAGCGGTGACAGCAGCGGCAGCAAAACAAAAGTTTTTTTTCAATTATGCGCTCACTGCGTATACTCGGGCATTGCTTATGCAGGCGAAGGTGGTGGCAAAGAAAAAACGTTATCGATATGTGTGGTTCAATTATAATAAGATTCTTTTGAGAAGGGTAGAAGGTGGAAACTTCATTGAAATAAGATCGTTTGATGATCTTGTTAATATTATTTAGTATATTCCTGTCTTTAATTATTTTCAAAGAATGAATTTGAACTATTTGATGAATTTTCTACCTCCAACCTTTTCAATACTTATTCTAATGGTGAAGAAGTCTTTAAATCCAGCTCATATTGCAACGACAAACTCTTTTTTGTACACCAAAATGTTAGAAGTCTGAGGGAAAATTTCTGCACTCTGGTCTCGCATCTGGACTCTTTTTTGTGTTTGCCAGATTTTATTTTTGTCTCAGAAATTTGGATTTTTGATAGAGAAAAACATAATTATAATTTGCCGTTTCAACTTTTATCCTGTTACAAATGAAGATTATGCTGCAGGTGGGGTCGGATATTTTATTAAAGATGTGTATGCGTGTGATGACTCAAAGATTGATTGCCTGAGTGCTGATATTTTGAAACTTTCGTTGGAAATTAATAATGTTTTCTATGTAATCATGTGTGTTTACAGACTACATAACTCTACTTTATCGCTTTTTCTGGAAGAGTTTTCGAATCTCCTAAGCAATGAAAAATCTAAGAACCTACTTATCCTAGGTGATTTTAATATAAATATTCTTGAACGTTCTACTTTTGTGTCTAGTTATTTGGCTTTGTTATCCTCTCATGGACTAGCTTCCTTCATAAATGAACAAACAGAACTGAGTCTGGGACTTGTTTGGACCATATTTATGGGCGTCTTTCTAATATTTCCCTAAATCTTTGTGAGAAATGTGTGTTCGACTTCGGAATATCTGACCATTCCATGACTGGTCTATTAGTTGGCAACGCTGATATAAATAAAAACCGAACATACAAGACTAACAACTCTAAAAACTGCATTGATTTTGCCAAACTAAATGCTTTACTTTGTTTAGAACATTGGAATGTGGTTTACACAGAAGATGATGTCTCTAAGTCGTATGATTTTTTTAGTAAAATTCTTAACTCTCATATTTCTAACTGCGTGTATACAAAACGTATCAGTAGCTCAAAGCGAAGACTCAAACCTTGGATATCTATAAACTTGTTACGCAAAATTCAAAAGAAAAATAAACTTAGAAAACTATGCCTGAAACATCCACAAAATAACCTTTTTAAAATAAAGTATAAAAGACTCTGTTTGATCACAAAGAAAGAAGTTTCCAGGTGCAGGGAAAACCACTATAGACGTGTTTTCAATTCTTGTAAAGGTGACATTAAGAAAGAATGGCAAGTAGTCAATAGTATTCTGAACTCATCTACAGCCTCAAAGAATCCAGTTTTACTGCGCTCTGGAAATACAGTATTAACTGATAAAAAACAAACAGCTGAAAGGTTCAATTGCTACTTTGCCTCAATAGCTGAAGCTCTCCTGCCGTGTTATAATCTTGCGAGCTGTACTTTTTGTGATGGTGTTGCCGACGAATCTCTTCACTCCAATAGCTTTTTCTTTATTCCAATTACACCTTTGGAAGTGCATAAAACCATAAAAACTTTAAAAAACAGCAATTCAAGTGGGCTTAAAAAAAATAGCCTGGTTTGTGGTCGATGTTTTAGCCTTTTTATCTTTAACAGGAGCATTCTTACCGATACCTTTCCTGATTCACTTAAATGCGCCGATGTTCACCCCTTATTTAAAAAAGGCGATCGTAGTTGCATAAGCAACTACAGGCCAATTTCTTTACTTCCTTCTCTCAGTAAAGTTTTTGAAAAGTTGGTGAAAAGTCGTGTTACTAAGTTTCCAAACAAAACTAATTTTTTCAGTAAAGTTCAATTCGGATTCCAAAAAGCTCTTTTGGAGTTTTGCTCCCATGTTTTCTCAAATTTAGACAAGAAAAAATTCACAGCCAGCCTATTTGTTGATATAACCAAGGCCTTCGATATGGTTAACCACACTATTTTGCTCAGGTACATCAAAGGAGCTGGATTTCGGGGTTTTATGTTTGAGTGGTTTAAGTCTTACCTGGCTAACAAATTTCAAAGAGTTCATTTGGAAGGCGTTAGAAGTGAAGTGAAATATATGAAAATGGGTGTTCCTCAGGGTTCAGTCCTTGGTCCCATCCTTTTTCTTATATATATTAATTCACTTTTTTCGCTAAATTTTCAAGGAGTTCTGACGGCCTATGCTGATGACATTGGTTGTGTTTATGGCGCTAATAGTCGTATAGACCTTATATCATATATAAACTGGGATCTAAGTTTACTAAGATTATGGTTTGCGCGACCATCATTTACTTATAAGCTCTAAGACTAAGCTGATGTTTTTTAGTTTATCCGGTAAACATTTTTCTTCTCCTGATCTCTCCTTTCATGCGCCGGAGTGTCGAAGATTTAAATTGATTAAATGTGGCTGCAATGATTCGGTTTCCTTGTTTAGTGGCTTGGATTGCAGTGACAATTGCTTTTTAGTTGAGAAAGTCGATGAGTTCAAGTACTTGGGTGTAATAATTGATTCAAGGATGTCTTTTGCTTCTCACACTCAGGCACTGAAAAATTATTTTCGTTTTACCTTGAGAAACTTTTTTTATTTGAGTAATATTTGCTCAAAAGAACTGCTTACATCTATTTACTACGGGGTTTTTCAATCTAAACTGGAATACGGCATAAGCTGCTGGGGTGGAGTTTATTTAAATAAAATGAGCCCTCTGTTGACGCTTCAAAAGTATATTGTACGTAAAATCTGTTCTAAACATCGTTTGCATGCCAGTTTTCCTCTGTTTCGAGATTTAAAAATTCTTCCGATTCGCCATCTTTACTGTTTCAAAGTCTTAAGGGTGTTTTTTCTTCGATCAGGCAATCTTTATTCTAGAATCCTCAACAATTACAATCTTCGTGGCAATTTTTCGAATTTTGTACCTGTTCCATCTTTTCGAACCTCTGCGTATCGTAACTTCTTTACAGTAACTTCGTGTCGTCTTTTTAATAAACTCCCGCTGTCAATAAGAATTTATAATTTGCCAGGCGTTTTGAGTCTGATTAATAACTGGCTTTTTTCTTTTGATTATAATGAATTAGAATCTCTTTTAAGTGTCCAGGCTTAACAAACGGTTTTTTTTTTATTTTTTTCTTTTTTAATCTAGCATTTTGGTTATTTATTTAGACTTTTTTCGCCTAGATACCTATAGCTACATATTGATGAAAAAATTGTTAATCATTTTCTAAAGCTTCTCCTTCCTCTCTAAGATTTGTAACCCCACTACAATCGTTTAATTTAAATGTTTATTTTGAAGTGACTCTCAACTCTATTTTCACCTAAAATATAGAAAGTCACTATAATAATCGTTAATTTTTTCGCTACTTTTTAGCTTGAATTGAAAACTGTATATACCTATGCTTAAGATTCAATGTATGCGTTTTAAAAAAAATAATAACAAAATACAAATACAAATACAAATACAATACCGTCCGTAGACAAACAATTTATTACTGTTTTGTGTACAGAAGCCCTAACTTGGGCAGAGCATTAACTTTTAATGAGATTGATGCTCTGTCCGATTCCATCTTAAGAATTGTTTCCTTGAATCCTAAAAATGAAATCGTGATAACAGGCGATTTCAATATTCACAATTCTAAGTGGCTTCGACATTCTGGTGTGTTGAGATCTTTGCCGCGTTAAATAACCTAACGCAACTTGTAAACGAGCCTACACGGATACCCGACATTAACAATCATTCCGCCAACACTCTGGATTTGTTTCTTACCTCCCATCCCGATAAGTACTCAGTGAATGTACTGTCTCTTCTAGGCTCGTCAGACCACTGCGTCATATCAGCCACGTTCCTATTGGGTAGTCAACCTAATAAGGAAATAACTCCAAAAAGAACAGTGTGGCGGTACGAGAAAGCCAACTGGGACGGCCTTAATAACTTTTTCGGTCGTTTTAACTGGTCTTTGTGCTTTCTCGATGACAACGTAGATGCTGCTTCTGATATGATAACTAACACCATTCTCCTTGGTATGAGATCCTTTATCCCTTACAGGAATAAGAGTATCAAACCAAAGGAGAACTCGTGGTTTGACTCGAGCTGTAAAGAGGCGATTAGATTAAAGGAGTTATGTTTTCGGTCCTACAAGGCCAACCCATCACAGGTAAACCGAAAAAAGTTTAAGCAAGCCAGAAATGATTGTAATGCTCATATTCGCCGTGTTAAATTCCAATACGACCAAAAGGCAGAAAATACTACATTGTCCCAAGGGTAGTAAAATCTTTTGGTCTTTCGTCAAAAATGTCAAAAACTGTGCCTCATCTTCCATCCCAACACTCGTTTACAATGACATTCCAGCTGTCACCTCTCTAGACAAAGCGAATCTACTTGCAGCGCATTTCGGTGCTAGCTCCATGCTCCCTGATTCTGCAATGTCCCCGTCTACACTTGAGCGCGTCGAATATACCATGGGACAAATTCACTTTCGGGCTCGTGCAGTCAAAAGAGTACTTCGAGATCTAAACATTCACAAATCCGCTGGTCCAGATGGAATATCCCGGATTGTCCTGAAGAGGTGTTCTTCCGCGCTGGCAAAACCATTGTGTAAGCTTTTTCATCGGTACTTATCCTCAGGTCTCTTTCCGAGTAGATGGAAAACAGCATTTGTCCAGCCCGTCCCTAAAAAAGGCGATTCTTCTTCTCCCTCTAACTATCGTCCAATTGCACTTACTTCCCTTCTTTCTAAGGTCATGGAAACGCTGATTAATTATCAGCTTATGAAATATCTTGAAACACGAAAACTTCTTAATGACCGGCAATACGGTTTTCGTAGCAAACGGTCCACTGGTGATTTGATGGCATATCTCACTAAAAAGTGGAATCATTCCTTGCATTTTCCAGGTGAAAGCAAGATTGTTGCGCTTGATATTTCAAAAGCGTTTGACAGAATTTGGCACCAAGCTCTCTTGTCGAAAATGCGTGCATTTGGAATCGACGAATCTCTTATTCAGTGGATTAGTAATTACCTTTCGAACCGTTCAATTCAAGTTGTTTTGGATGGCTTCAAGTCCGCAGTTCATAAAATTAACGCTGGGGTTCCCCAGGGCTCTGTTTTGTCTCCGACACTCTTTCTTATTTTCATTAATGATCTCCTGTCTGCTACAACTAATCCAATCCACTCCTTTGCTGATGACAGTAACCTCAGTTTCTCATATTCGTTCTCGTATTCGTATTCGTTCTCGTATTCTCATATTCGAATTGGAACGGCAGCGTATGGCAAACTCATTAAACTCTGACCTTAACAGCATTGTATCATGCGGATCTCGTAGCAGAGTAGAGTTTAATGCTTCTAAAACTCAATGCTGTCTTCTGTCATTGAAGCAAAACCGAATCACCCAGCCATTATCCATGAATGGCACTTGCACCGACGAAACCGAAACGCTGTCCATTCTCGGTATGTGTGTCAATAACAACCTTAGTTGGAATGACCACATATTCGACGTCGCCAAGAACGCTGCGAAATGCCTAGGTTTCCTTAAAAAATGTAAGAAGTATTTCACCCCCTCTGATTTGGCTATTTTATATAAGGCATATATTCACCCGAAGTTGGAATATAATTCCCATATCTGGGCTGGTGCTCCAAAAACAGCACTGCACTTGCTAGATAGGAAACAAAAACGCACGTTAAAACTTGTTGGAGACAAAAACATTGCAAAGTCTTTTGACTCATTTGAACATCATCGTAATGTATCTTGTCTATCACTGTTTTATCGCTTTTTTCACAAACAATGTTCCATCGAAATAGCCAATTGCATTCCGCCCCTTAAGACGTTCCACTGTAATACTCGCCAAAGATTACCCTCGAGCCCACCTTCGAACGTACAGTAAATTTAGAGGTTCTTTCATAAGCCGTACAACGCGAATGTGGAATGTTCTCCCACGGTCAATCTTTCCTGCGCAATACAACTTGCAACTGTTCAAAACAAGAGTGCACCGGTACCTCTCCTCCTTTTCCTCTTCTTCTAATCCTTTCCGCTCGTGAGATGTGTAACAATAAAAAGGGTATGCAACCCCTTATATTCGCGAGTGCATTATAAAAAAAAAAAAAAAAAATTAACTACGTACAAATCCCGCACTCAAATGAAGCGAAATATCTAGGATGACTCTAGACATATCGTACATAAGAAATAGCGATCTACACCGAGATCTAGGAATCGCTACCATGACTAACGAGGTAACAAACTTTGCTCGCAAGCAACAATGAAATTATACGAACTTTGGATCAGACAAATCTTAGCAGATCTAGCAGCATAAGATGAAACCGCAAAAATTTACGGTATTGTAGGTGCCTTCGTTCGAAGGCAGCCAGCCACACGCGATTACTACAGAAGCTTGAACTACTTGTTAAGGAAACTTAGTCGTAGTCTGACGGAAAATGGGAGGTTTTTTAGTGAGTAAGAATCTCACACTACTATGAGCACGCACGGCCGGTCGTCGTAGTGCCTATGAAGGTTTTTCCTACCCACGACGTCTTACAGCTTTGAAAGCACTGGAGGTAGTTGCACATTTAGACCGATTGTGGGCGTATCTGCGGGCGGATTCGAAAAATTTTAACATCTGTTTTGCTTCGGATGACAGAAAGCCTACGTATAAAATTTCAGCTTTTTAGCTCAAAATTTAAGGCCTAAGAATTGGTGACATACGGACGGACGGACGGACGGACATGGCTCATTGAACTCAGAGTTCGGTCTTGATCATTATGCCCTTAATGTCTATCGTTATTATTTCCCTATGTTACATTTTCGCCTGTATCAAACTTAATATACTCCATTCCTGTGGAATAGGGTATAAAAAAAACACAAAAAACTATGTGGACACCTTTAACTCCGACACTATGAGAGAAATGTACCTATCAGAAACTCGATATAATGAAAACCATTAGGTACATCTTAAAAATGTGAATAAAATGCACTTCAGAGCATTGCATTTCCAGAGATCTTAGAAATGTCTGTTGGAAATAGACATCGTTAGTAGAATTATCTTTTTCAAATGGGATTGTATGAAATCTGAAATCTCCTCAAAGCTTATTTCGCACACTTTTAAATAGATGGATATATTAATAACACAACACTGAAACCTTTTTGCTTTCAATCATTGCATAAGGCTATGTTTCACTTACTCAGGAAAAGTGTTGCTCAAAAACAGTGCAGAAATAATGTTCGAACCTTGGTCATAGACAACCCGATAAAAAGTTAAGTCAGCATTTAATGAAACCCCCAGCTTTCGACTAAATAAATCTCCAGCTAGTACCTAAACGCCATGTCTCCACCGGGCACTAATCCGGGATTAATAAAAATCTTCCTTAAATCTCCAAAAAATTCTATTTGCTAAATCCTCTACAATTTTAATCCTCTCCGCAAGGTTTTTTTTTTGAATACTAGGGTGAACGGAGGCTTAAACTCCAAAATCTTTCAAAGATACCAATACGTCCACTATATCAGGTGTATAATACCGACGTAGGTAGCCGGTATTGGTTATGCCCGATTTCCACGTGCTAAAAAACCACCCATTTATGAGAGACACTATGAAACTGCCAGAACGCACTTCATAGTAGTAAATTTTCGCTCTCATTATACTTCTTGACTACAACGGTAAACTTAACAAGTAGTTTACCGTTCCGTAGTGTTTATTGCATTGGGTAGGTTGCTATCCAGTGAATGCATCTACTAAGCCGTTCATTCGTGCGGTTTCACCCTACGTCGCTAGATCGAAAGGTCTTGTTCTTTGTAGTCGTCGCTCGTTGTTTACATCGTTTAGAGTCTCGTTGAGAGTACGGATTATCGCATTGTTGCAATGAACATAAGGGCGAGCATTTAGCTTTCGAGCGAAGTTTGTTACTTCTTCGCTCACGGTAGCTATTCCTAGATCTCTGTGAATATCAGTATTCCTAATATACCATGGAGCATTTAGCTCTTAGTGTATTGTTTTGGAAAGTCTGACACATGGACATGTTGCTCGGCTTGGTACCAAAGTTGTATACCATATGTCCAGGACGGCTTTAACACCTGCCTGTACAAGAGCAGTTTGTTATATATGCTAAATTTCGAAAATATTCCGATAAGCCCCTACATTTTCCTGAGCCTAATCTCGAGCTCATCACGCTTTTTCTTTACGTTTGGTTTCCACCTTAGTCTAGCGTCTAGTGTCATCCCTAGATATTTCGCTTCATTTGCATAAGGTATTTGTGCAAAAATTATGAACAGGGGTAAATTGTTAACCCTTCTGTAAGTAAAATTCACTAGCGTAGACTTGTTCTCGTTAAGAGCGATTCGCCAAGTTTTCGTCCAGACACAAATTCTGTCTAATGCTCGTTGGAGGTTTCTCGTTGATGACTCGACTGATTCAGATGTTGCCAGGGTGGCCGTGTAACGCTGCAAAAGTGGCCACGACTGCCTCGTCATCTAGAGGTATGTCTCTTGTGTAGAGCAGGAACAGGGTCGGACCGAGCACACTTCCCTGGGGTACTCCAGCTCGAATTTGTTTGAAACTCGAGTATTTAGTATACTACACCTAACACGAAAGAGTCTGTTTTCAAGGTACTCTTTCAATATTCTAAACATGTCTTTCGGCAAGTTTTGCTGTAGCTTATATTTCAAGCCTTCGTGCCATACCCTGTCGAAGGCTTGCGTTACGTCGAGCACTCGAACATTTTTTTTTCCCTTCTAAGGCTTTTTCAATTTTATGCGTTATTCTGTAGACTTGATCTATTGTGGAATCGTTAGGTCTGAAACCGAATTGATGACCCGGGATCAAACGTCTTTCTGCAATTATCGGTTGTAATCGCTTCAGCAGAAGTTTCTCGAACACTTTCGATATTGTCGGCAGAAGCGATATTGGCCTATAAGATTTTTTATCATTTGCACATTTCCCCGGTTTTGGAACCATAAGACTTCAGCAACTTTCCATTGCCTTGCAACGTATAGAAGTCCAAGAGAAGCGTTTATCATATAAAGTAGCTTGACTAGTGCTTTTTTTGGTAGTTCTTTCAATATTTCGCCAGTGATCAGGTCGTTACCCGGGGCCTTATTATTTGTAAGTTTGCTTATTGTCTGTCGGAGTTCAACTAACGAAACTCTCTTCATTCTAAGGCTATCAGGTTCTGCGTTGTTTTTTTGAACGTCAGCCAACGGCGGACCGTCGAAAGGCTTGAATGTTTCTTCTTTATGTTCAGCAAACAAATTCGCTTTCTCTTTGTCTTCTCTTGCCCATTCGCCGTTAGATTTTTTTAGTGGTGCCGAGTGGATTATAGGTTTCTTGATAGATTTAACTGCTTTCCACAGCGAGTAGTTTGAGCTCCTATCCGCCGACATACCTTCAAGGTATTCAGTTGTCTCACGATTATCTTTAAAATCTTGCAACATTTCTATCAGTTTGTTAGAGAGGGTTCAAGAGGGTTTTGCCTGGGAGAGCCCTCGTGCCTTGCCATCTTTTACGCGCTCTTCTCTTTTCACGAATCAATTCTTCGATTTCAAGCAGATATGTTGTGTGTACTTGTCCGTCGGTGCCAACTGCGTTCTTTTGGGACGAAGTGTTGTTCTAAGCAGCGCTCTGAATTGCTTCAATGAATTTGTCAACTGCGGTTTCTAACTCGAAAGGAGTTCTCAATGGCACATTAGAGCCAATAAACTCCTTACAGTTCCTTCTGAAGGCGTCCCAGGCATGTTTTTTCTAGCTTATCTGGGAGCTCTTTCTATTTTTGCCAGTCTTCCACCCATCTTCAAGATTACTCCTGTGTGGTCTGAGCAAAGATCATAACGCTCTTCGATTCGCGTAAGGTATTTGACGTACCCTTTAGCGATGGAAAAGTCGACAAGGTAAGGCTTTTTATTCTTGTCGGTTGACCAGTATGTTGGCTTACCCGTGGAGAAAAATTCCACCCCACGTTTCATACTTTTTTTGTACAGTAGTCTGCCTCTTGTTGAATTCCATCGTGAACCCCAAAAAGTATGCTTCGCGTTAAAGTCACCCCCAATGATAAAATTGGACCCAATGAAGTCATACATACGATCAAGATCGTCTTCCACCAGTCTATATCCTGGCGGGAAATAACCAGATGCAATGTTGTAATCTAAGCAGTCAATTTTTACAGAAACTGAACTGATCTGCATAGAGTCTAGCTCAACTTCTGTGTTATTGAAGTGCCTTATGCAGTTCTTAATGTAGAGGGAGGATCCTCCTCTCAAATTCTGTGAAGGTTGATGTGAGTGATAGTCATTGTCACCTTTAAGTTTGGGTCTAGGCCCGTTTTTAAGGTGAGTCTCCGTAATCATGAAAATATCAACATTATTTGTCCGCAGAAATACTTCTTGTTCGTCTATTTCATTCAGAAGGCCGTTTGCATTTCATGTTAGTATTTTAAATAACTGTTTCATATTCATGTTCTCTTGTAATTTTTTCGAGGCTTAAACTCGAGCTTGGCCAGTTTGTCAAATATAAGTTTGTTAATTTTAGTCTGATCCTCAAGTTTTCCAAGATTACAGCGTTTCTCCGCTGCGCTTGAACTGGCGCCGCTCTCTTGTGGAGCTTTACGCCTTTTGTCGACGCCTCCTTTGCCAATCTCGCAATTTTGATCGGCCGTGGCGTCTTTGGAGTCTTTGGCTGAGGAGTTTCAGCAGTTTTTGGACGTCCAGGACTTGGTTTCTGACCTCGAATATTTTCCTTTAGAGGTTCTCGTCCCTTTTGCAGCTCTATGGCTAATTCGCATCGTCGATAGTTTGCAGGGTGGTTTCCGTTGCAATTGGCGCAAACTGCTGGAGCCTTCATGTCAACTTTGCATTCTTTTGAGAATTGTTTTCCGGCACATTTCACGCAACGTGGTTCTTTTTGGCAGAAGGCACTTGTGTACCTGAGTTCTTGGCATCGCTTACACTGTGGTATCAGTCTATTGCCTTTCGCATGGGTTCGATTTTAACCCTGATGTTAAGTATCATTTTTATTTAATAAATATCGTTTATGCTCTCAGTTTTTTCAAAGGAGAGCATAAAAATTGGAAGGCCGCGTCTGTTCACAGTGTCCTTTTGTCTTTCCGTGTGTTGCTTTTCCTTTTTAATGATATTGACAGCACCAATCATTTAAAGGCCTTTAGTTTTTAGGTCTTTTACGACGTCTTCTTTTGTGCATGAGGGGTGGAGCCCCCTAACAATGACTCGAAGTGGTTTTTCGTATTTATTTTGATAAGTATATTACTCGAATCTTTCTGCATTCAGTCTAAGAGACAGCGCGCGATAGTAATCGGCGCTGTTAACATTTACTTTCCACACGTTATTTCGGTGCGAGGTAAGCTCATAGTTTTCTGTTGTCACCGTGTTTGCAAGAAGGTTGCGCAATCTCGCGAAGTCTGCTATCCGACGATGTTTTTTGTGGAAGGTGGACAAATTTTCGCTTCTGGTTTAGCTTTGTTTCAGCCAGAGGGCTAATCTTCTTTTTATATTACTTCGGGAGAGGAATCCGCCTTACGCTTCTTGCTAGACCTTTTCTTTAAAACTGAATCGGTCTAAAGTGCAAGTTCATCCTCTTCCCGTCGGTTCGGTGTTACACAGCCTTTCGTTACCTCAGAGTCTTTTGTTACGCAAGTATTTTTAATATCCTCGTTTTCTTTTCGCAGAGAGTCAACTTCCATTTCGAGATCGTGTAAGAGGCGCTCCATTTCAGTAAGCTAAGCTCGGAGTTCATTATTCTCCTTTTCTAAGCTCTTAATTTTCACTTAGTCCTGGTTTACCGGTGGACTGTTTTTTCCGGATATGTTCGATTTAGGTGGTGGTGATCGATTTAGTTTTGTCCTTTTCTCAAAAGGATTTATAAGCAATAAAAGGCTCTCCCCAGAATCCGTAGAGCCTGCCTCCGAAGAGGGTGGATTTTCAAGCACAACTGGGCTGCCACCTGGGGTATCAAAAATTTCGTTTTGTTCATTGCCATTTTTTTTAACTAGTCGTTTTTATGAAAAATAGGTAAGTCACTTCTATTTTCATTTTTAGATACAGCCGTCCCTTTGAACACAGACGCTGACCAGTGAGCCGCACAATGGATTTTAATTTAACCTTCAGATTCATCTATAATTTAAAACCTTACTGCCAAAAGCTGCCCCAAATGGAGCAGCATCGACAGCATCCGTTGAAACATTAAAGAATACTTCTTCCGGTGGATTTTAGTCAGCTCCTACGACAGGCATAGCTTTTTCAGGCATTCTAGCGACAGGCATTCTAGCCCCGACCTTGCAAGGGGACGCCTCCGCAAGGTTTCAAAAATAAATCCTCTCATGAATCCCGTTCAACCTATTCACAAACCTATTTTATGCACCTATCTAACAGTCTAAGAATCAAAAAAGGGAGCTGAAACTGTTCCTGTATGACACATCCGTCACCAGTCCGTTTTCTCTAACGATTTTTACAACGAGTTTTTTTTTCTCTTTGGAAATTATGCCTTCAGCCCAATGAATCCGTTGCATCCGTTACGTCGAAGTACACAACTGCCAACTCAGTGAAACACACACGTTCTTATGGGAAGCGACGTATGTCACGAAGTTCTTCTATGGACGGCTTCCAATAAGAACGTGCATATTTAAATCAGTTGTCAGATGTTTACTTCAACTTGACGGCTAATATGATAGAAAGCAAGTGGGAAAGTGCAACAGTGCGTATGCAAAAGTTTCAGTCCATCTACGACGGATTGCAAAATATCCGACCATACCAAAAAAAAAAACTGCCACGCCTCCAGTGAGCCGCACAATGTGTGACAGACGCTTCTGGATTTTAATTTAACCTTCAGATTCATCTATAAGTTCAAACCTTACTGCCAAAAGTAGCCCCAACTGGAACAGCATCCGATGAAACAGCATCCGTAGCATCCACCCCTTTTCAATAACATCGTTTTTTGGTTTATATTTTTTATCAAAAGTGGTATACACATGTTGATTGCATTTTCATGTTAAAAATTTGGTTTATACAATTTTGAATTTTCATGATAATAAGTAAAGTGGGCAGTGGGCGGATTTTAAAATTTTTTACACTCGTACTGCCTCGGGACCAAAATTTAAGTCCTAAAAACTACCGACAGACGGACGGACATGGCTCTTTCGACTAACAATTCGGTGTCGGAAATTATTTCTTTAGGTTACAAGCTATAAATCAAACTAAATATACCTACCTCCTATCCTATGGGATGCGGTATTAAAAGAAAACATTTAATGATCTAGAATCGCTTTAAATTTTGTCAGGTAATAGTTTGCATGATACTTGGTTAAAAAATTATATTCAGCTGGCTATAAACCGGGGGAAAAACCGCCCGCTGATGCCTTAAAAAATGTAGCGCAAATGTGAGTTGTAGCTCCGTTTAAATTTTTTAATGCACCAGCTGACGGCTTGCCCACCGTCATACACCCAGCTGACTTTCATATATCTTTCATGTATCATACCAACTGTTATACTACCAATTTTTAACCGAATCCAAATCACTTATCCTTAACTATCCGACACAAACCGGACTTGTGCGGTTGCATTGCGAGCTTCACGTTATGTTATGTCGATAAGTGCATCGGAAAACTTTGCACTATGTCTGTGCAGCAATAGAACCAAGCCGGGCCCCAAGTTTCAGCTCTTTAGCTTGATTTTGAAGACCTCACACAAACAGATGAACGGACGGACGGACATGGCTTTATCAACTCACTTGTCCGCCGCAATGATATCTCTAAGGGCCGGTTTTTCGGTGCCAAGTTAATCCCAGCTTAAACAAAGACCTGTTAATCCCGTAACAAAATGATTCTGGAGTTAAACCAGCGAGCAGTTTTTCATTACAGAGCAAACTCCGTAAACAAAGTTGTCAAAATCTTCAACTATCGAAAGTATTGCGTCTCCCAATTCTCACTTCACATAGAAAAACACAGGAAAAAAAGTTCGACTTATTCCCAGATTCCCAGATCCAGATGTCATTTTTTAAAGAAATACGCAAATAAATTATGATCCACACAGAAAAAACATTCAAAGAAGTTCGTTGAATTACAAAAACCACATGAAGCTCCAAAGAAAAATATTGAAAATTGGGGCCCAAGCCTAAAACCTCCTAAAGTAGATAAGCCAACAATCGCTAAGTCGACAAGGGATACGGGATGGGATTGATTAAAGGCAAAATTCAGAACGCGCAAGAAAACGTCGCTGGTCCAAGTTCCCACCGGAGTCAAAAGGGAGAATCCACACTTGTTGGTCCAAGACCGTACGCTCAAATTGCGTCACGTGAAAGTAAGAGAAAATCGGCCGCATCAGATTCGGTCTCTCAAATTCAAGGCATGATTCTAGAAAAGCTTGAGCAACAGACGAAACTTAATCAAGTAATATTCAACAAATTGAGCGAGCTCGAGCTTAAACCTCGAAAAACATATAACAAAAAATCATGAATATGGAAAGTCAATCAAAATAATTACATGGAATGCAAACGGCCTTATGCAAAAAAATTACGAACTAGAAGTATTCCTACGGAAAAATAATATTGACATATGCCTGATGTCGGAAACCCACTTTAAAAAGGGTTCGGCACTTAAAATAAAAGGTTACATCGACTATCAAGCGTATCATCCTTCAGAAAATTCGAGAGGCGGATCCTCTGAAAAAATTATAATAACGCGCTTTTCGCCGACTTATTTGGTGAATTTTATGTGTATGATGTTGAGTTGCTGTGCCGATAGCTTGTTGGTTGTTGCTTGAAATTTAATTATTCAGAATTGTATAGGCATTATGTAGGTATAAACATGTATAAGACACATTAAAATAGGCTGGGTTAATTGCAAAGTTGAAGAATACAGACCCCACCCGATGATATGCTAATCTTGTTAAATGGTGGGCTATACCAAAAACCAACGCACTTAAGTGCAAAGAATGTTGCCTTCCTCCACCGCACGAGCAATGTCCACGTGTTTTTTGTATTTAATGCAAAGTAGATACACACACATCTTGCGACCCAACATGTCTATCCTTCCTTCGCCACAAGTCAGTTAACAAAATCAAGATCAGCCGTTGCTGCATTGCTCGCTAGGCATGGAAGTCTACAATGACAATCCCACCTTACATCAGCTTCCTGCTCCAAGCAAATACCCCGTTGCCAATCAATCCATGGCTGAAATTATCAAATGATCAAGAATGCAACTCAAGCCCAAATCAACAGCTATTTTTCTCTTTCTGTACCGCAAACGCAATCAAACAGGTCCACCACTAAATCCTCAATGCCTAGTTTGGTACCTGTTACCGTCATAGCCAACACACTCGAACCTAGTGAACATATTCTTCACCAAAAACAAAACGGCACTGTGCAAATCACTCTTACACCCAACTTCACTCAGCCAAACGCATGCGCCATTAACACCTACCAACCAACTCTCTCTTCTGGTTTTCAGTCTAAAATTATTGCTTCTCCACCACTTTACACCATCACAAACAATGCGCTAACAACTTCTACACCACAAACCGATACTCTCCTCACTCATCGCCCAGAATGTCCCAACCAACTCAATTCATCTGACCACACAGACATCACAATGAATACCCAATCTATTTCTCTCTTTTTAAAAAATATTTTTAAAGCTCTCCAGTGGAGTATAAAAGGTTATATTAACAACTTCGATGAGCTAAATATTTTGATTAAAGAACTGTCGCCGTGTGTAATATCTCCTCAAGAGACGCACTGTGCGTTCGGTTCTACTCCCATAGAACCTAAAGCATACAATGGTTATATCCTCAATTTTCCCGTGGAGTGAAAAAAAAACCAAAAAAAGGTGAATATGGATGTAACTCAGAGTGTTAAATTAACTTTTTTTTTGGGTTTGGTATGATGAGACGTTGCTAAAAAAAGAAAATTCGCTAAAAAAAAGTCCTGTGCTGCTCGGGAAAAGCGGGAAAATGTGACTTTTCACCAATTTTCCGGAGCCTTGAAACACTATTTTCTTAATATCTCGGGTTCTAATAGTGGTAAGATAAAGAATCAAAAGCGGGTTTTTATGGGTTGAAAGGGGTAACAAGACTGATTGAGAGGAATACTTTTTTTGAATACTAGGGTGGACGGAGGCTAAAACTGCAAAATCTTTCAAAGATACCAATACGCCCACTATAGCAGGTATATAATACCGAAGTAGCCGATATTGCTTATGCCCGATTTCCACGTGCTAAAAAACCACCCATTTATTAGAGACACTATGAAACTGCCAGAACGCACTTCATAGTAGTAAATTTTCGCTCTCTTTACTTACTTCTTGACTACAACTAAGTTAACTTAACAAGTAGTTTACGCTTCCGTAGTGTTAATCGCATTGGATAGGTTGCTTTCGCAACCGTAGTGTTAATCGCATTTGGATAGGTTGCACCTACTAAGCCGTTCATTCATGCGGCTTCACCCTACGTCGCTAGATCGAAGGGTCTTATTCTTTGCAGTCGTCGCTCGTTGTTTACATCGTTAAGAGTCTCGTTTAGAATACGGATCATTTCATTCAACATGAAGGCGAGCATTTAGCTTTCGAGCAAAGTTTGTTACTTCTTCGCTCACGGTAGCTATTCCTAAATCTCTGTGAATATCACTATTCCTAATATACCATGGAGCATTCGCAATTGCTCTTAGTGTCTTGTTTTGGAAAGTCTGCAACATGGACATGCTGCTCGGCTTGGTACAACCCCAAAGTTGAATACCGTATGTCCAGGACGGCTTTAACACCTGCCTGTACAAGAGCATGTTTGTTATATATGCTTAATTTCGAAAATCTTCCGATTAGCCAATACATTTCCCTGAGCCTAATCTCGAGCTCGTCACGCTTCTTCTTTACGTGTGGTTTCCACCTAAGTTTAGCGTCTAGTGTCATCCCTAGTTACTTCGCTTCATTTGCATAAGGTATTTGTGCAGAATTAATGAACAGAGGTAAATTGTCAAACCCTTCTGTAAGTGAAATTCACATGCGTAGACTTGTTCTCGTTAAGAGCGATTCGCCAAGTCTTCGTCCAGACACAAATTCTGTCCAATGCTCGTTGGAGGTTTCTCGTTGATGACTCGACTGATTCACCTGTTGCCAGGATGGCCGTTTCGTCCGCAAACGTGGCCACGACAGTCTCGTCATCTAGAAGTATGTCTCTTGTGTAGAGCAGGAACAGGGTCGGACCGAGGACACTTCCATGGGTTTTACAACGTCTTCTTTCATGCATTATGGGTGGAGGCCCCCTTACAATGACTCGCAGTCGTTTTTCGTACTTATTTTGATAAGTATACCACTCGATTCTTTTTTGCATTCAGTCTAAAAGACTGTGCGCGATAGGAATCGGCGTTGTGAACATTTATTTCCACACGTTATTTCGGTGCGAAGTAAGCTTATAGTTTTCTTTTCTCACCGTGTTTGCAAGAAGGTTGCGCAATCTCCCGAAGTCTGCTATCCCGACGATGTTCATTGCGGGAGGTGGACGAGTTTTCGCTTCTGGTTTAGCCTTGTTTGAGCCAGAGGGCTTATCTTCTTTTTGTATTACTTCGGGAGAGGAATTCGCCTTTCGCTTCTTGCTAGACCTTTTCCTTGAGACTGAATCAGTCCTCAAGTGCAAGTTCGTCCTCGTCCGTGAAGTATTCGACTGCTGGTCGGTTCGGTGTTACACACTCTTTTGTTACATCACAGTCTTTCGTTAAACGAGTATATTTAATATCCTCGTTTTCTTTTCGCAGAGAGTCAACTTCCATTTTAAGATCTTGGAAGAGTCGCTCCATTTCAGTAAGCTTAGCTCGGAGTTCATTATTCTCCTTTTCTAAGCTCTTAATTTTCACAGAGTCCTGGCTTACCGGTGGACTGCTTTTTCCGGATATGTTCGATCTAGGTGGTGGTGATCGATTTAGTTTTGTCCTTTTCTCAAAAGGATATATAAGCAAT